>JAXCMG010000039.1:16280573-16310769 GCA_034642415.1 Podarcis siculus
GTATTCCCGAGGAAAGCAGTGGGACAAGGGCAAAACCATTCAGAACCTTGCCTAGAAAGTGTAAAACAAATGGAAAATCACTTGGACCCATACTTTCTAGGCATGAGACAAGTGGAAGTGTGGGCAAACCCTATATTACAACAACAATAACAATATCAATAGTAATAATAATACCCCTTTCATCTGGATGGGTTGCCCCAGCCACTTTGGGTGGCTCCCAACAGAATATTAAAAACACAATAAAACATCACACATTAAGAAACACCCGATACAGGGCTGCCTTCAGATGCCTTCTAAAAGTCAGGTAGTTGTTTACCTCTTTGACATATGACGGGAGGACATTCCACAGTGTGGGTACCACTACTGAGAAGACCCCCTGCCTGGTTCCCTGTAACTTCACTTCTCTTTCTCTTTCTCCAACACTCTCCCCCCCCCCATTTTTAAAAAATGGAAACGGTTTGGTGCCCCCTGGTACAACCCACTTCTAAATCAAGTCACAACCCACAAGTATAAGCAAAATAGGGTTGCATCCAAATTTAATCCTACTCAGAGTAGATCTGTTGAAATTAAGGAACTTAAACTAGTTGTGGACATTCATTTGAATGGGTCTACTCTGAGCAGGGCTAACTTTGAATACAATAGATAGTTCTATTTCAGCCCCTGGTTAACGGCATCACTCTTCTTTTAATGATATTGCTTTCATCTTGATACGGAGATACAACTCAGGGAAGCGTGTCCTCTTACTGCTGAACGTTGAGGCACTCCTGATAAGCCCTCCAAGTATCCACAGGGTTCCCTGGAGCTGAGTGGGGAGAAACAACAGATCTCGTGGAAATGTCTTAATCCTTCTGGGAGCTGTGAGTCACTCTGAAGGTTGTTGCAATTCCTCATTCTTAAGGGGCAGTTCCTTGAAGTGGCATTTTTCTTTGAAATCAATTCCTCTCAGTTCTGAGTCACAACCTCTAAAGAGAGAGAGAGAGAGAGAGAGAGAGAGAGAGAGAGAGAGAGAGCACTGTTCTGTTCTTTCTGTGTGTCAGAAGTAGAACTTCTTGTTCAGGTACAGATTAATAGATACTGGTGTGCAAAATAGCCTGGGCGATAAGCTTGCCCGGGGCACACATCTGATGAAGGGTTAGTAAGAAATCAGTTGTACTCTTTTGTATCATTTCTAGCAAATTTCTGTGGTACTGCATGACAAACACATGCACACAGTTCTTTCTGCTTCACTCACTCTCCCTTTGATGTGCATCAGTGTACAATAGACTCCGGAGCTTTCGATTTGTCACCCAGATACATCCACGCCCCTCTTCCTCTGCTCTTGTCCTTTGCGCTTGCATCCACAAAGCCATCCTCTCTTTTCAGGGCTTGCCCAACACATTTTGCTCCCTCAGATAAAGCAGCAAATGGTTCTTCCCCCTTGCCAGCAGCTCAAGGTGCATAGTACTAGGGACAGATGGGCAGCCTCCAGTTTATACCTAGACCTTGCCTTTCGTGTGCCCCCTCCAATGAGTTATGGAGAGCGGCAACAAGTGAGAACGGGCCTTTTCAGTGGTGGCTCCTCCATTGTAGGATCCTCTCCCCAGAAAAGTATTCCTGGCACCATCATTATCAACTTCCAGGCACCAGGCTGAGACGTTCCTGTTTACCCAGGACATTGCCCCCCCCCTCTTCACTGGGATCATATTCTATGATGACCCTGCCTGTTTGGTGTTCATCATTCAGGGTAGGGTAGCATTTATCCTTGTTTATAATATTGTGGGATGAGCACTTACAGTCAGTAATGTTGTTTTATGCCTTTGTGTGTTTGTTTTCCATTCTTGTGGGTGTATGCTTTTCTTTTCTTTTTACAATTGTAAGTTGCTTCGAGACTTTTCTTTAATTTTGCACATAGTTTAGAAAACAAAACACAATAGGGAAAACTGTTGAATCACATATTGATGGATAGTAGATATAAATAATATAAGCGACTAGCATATCTTATACTTCACATGAGGAAAACAAACACAGGAAACGAGCTAAAAAGAAGGGGAAAGGGGGGTGCATCAGTATAACTCTGCAAAAATCATATCATTTTTACATATTAAATATATCTGCCGAGGCTGCTGTCAAGGAGTGTGGCAGCCGTGCCCTATTCATAACTTCAAAAATATCTCGCCAAACTGCCCAAAAGGCTTCTGGCTTAGTCCTACCAGACAAAAGTCTTACGTGCCATTTAAGCATTTCCTGTGTAGCTATATTCCTGATGTTAGTCCACCCTTTTCCAGTGTTGGTTCTTCCACTTCTGAACCATGGTAGTTCATTCCAAAGGCACTAATAAAAATAATAATAGTCCTTTCAGTTTTATTTCCTCATTTCTACTGTCAAATATTGATAATAGCACCAGCTGGGGTGTAAGTTGAACAGGTTCTCTAAGAATATTCCTTTAGATTTTTTTGTAGTAAGATGATTATGATGATTAATAATAATAATAATAATACCCAAACAGAGGCAGTGCTGCAGCCCTCTTAGAGCAGTCGTTCCCCTTTCCGTTCCCAAGATCTAAGCCTACATCCCTTCCCTCCCCATTCCATGAACATGGCTCCTGACACACAGGCCAGCCTACTGCATCCTTTGCCTCTTCCTACTCAGCCTCCCCCTTGAATTTTCAAACCCACACCAACCTTTTTAGCAGGCCAGGCCTCCCAGCGCCCAGCAATGGAGCTTGACCTCGTGCTCCAGGCCAGGCTCCTTCTCCACTTTCCATCCTGCCACCTTTGTGGCCACCCCCTTCTGCGATTCATGTGCATTCTTCTTTTATCGGCCTGTGCAATTCTCCACTGGAGCCCACCCTGCGCTCATCACGTGAGCCTTCGGTTCTGCACCCAGAGAAAGTGGTTGGATCCAGCAACTACCACCCCCAGGAGGAGTTTTGGTTGGTTGTTTTTTTTTCCTTTTGTTTACCTGTTTGTTTTTTTACAGACAATTTACGGGCCAACTGGAATGCCCACATGGCCCAAGCTCAATCTGGCAAGGTGGAGCAGATGGAGCGCACTGATGGCTGTGCTCAAAGGGGGCAAATAATAGGATTTACCCTCACAAGTAACAACTTCTAAAATATGAACTAACAAAGGTAGAGTTATTGGCTGGTTGTTGCACACGACAGCCTGTTTCTGTTTTGTTTTGTTTCGACATCGTGAACGTACAAAAGTGTGACATCGTAAAATTAATATTATTGGTGGAGGAAATGTGTGTTGGTTTGGAATTCAGGTAATATAGAAGCTAGATAAAATAGAATCTTATAACTCTGATTCATAACTACTTTTCTAGTTGCAAGCCTTTACATAGTATTTGGAGTAAGGTGATTTGTGTCCTTGGGGTACCACGGTATGTGTGTATAATTCTGTACCAATAACCATTCTGTATTACCCAAATCATTTTTGGTAATAGAGAATGTTGATAACTTCTAATTTTGTAAAAGGGGGTGCAGCCATGTTACTTTAATAAATTATATGTTGCTAGCATTATTTGAAAAGTTTTCAAATACCTCTTAGGTGTATTCCAGGGATCCTTACTCCAGTGCTAAGTTTCCTACCATAGAGGAAAGTTTTTTGCTAGTTTTCCGTTAGTTAAGTATTAGCCTGAGTGTTAAGTATTAGCTAAGTATTAGCCTGTGTGTTAAGTATTAGTTAAGTATTAGCCTGAGTGTTAAGTATTATCTATTCTTTATGTAGATCAACATGTCTATTTTTGTTTGCTGAATAAGAGGACCTACTTCAGTAACCTTCAGCAGCCAGCTGGCTGTGTATAGCGACGTCCTTCTAACTTATTCTTTTCTTATTCCTGTAGGATTTTAAATTGATGCTGCAGACAGCGGACCAAGCACATCCAAGTGATGGAGATACCGCTGTCATCCCAAGTTAAAATATTATGGGGTGGGGAGGCTCTCTAATACAACAAAAGCTTTTCCAAATGCTTTCCTGTATTTTGGGGGTTGATCCTTGCTCTGTTGTGGAACTCTTTACTTCAATAAGCATTGTAGTGTTTTGTATTCACTCTATTTTAAATAAAAGTCTATTTCAGCATTACAATGCTAACGTGATCTTAAACGCTCAGAGCCAGAGCCATTTCACATGTTACGCAGTGATAAAAACCCAGGTCAGCCCAGCTTAGGCGGGATATAAATAAAAATTATTATTATTATTATTATTATTATTATTATTATTATTGGTGGGGAAGCTGCAAGGAAGCCTGGCTTCCTAATGAGTCACTAGTATTCGTAAGAGTAATAGTTATTGATTTATATACCACTGGGTTGGTTGCCATTAAAAGCGTAAGGACAATTTTAAATTTATAGCCACCCAATGAAACCATTTCATCAAAACGTTAAAATAAACATTCACATTTATCAAGAAGTACAATAAACATGCCAGCTAAAACAGTATAATATTTAAAACAGTTGCCCCAAAAACCAATTAAAACAGGAGGCTCAAGCCCAGAGATCAAGGGAATGCTTGTCTGAACAGCTGTGCCAGCACACTGCCAATACCAATGGGGTAGCATTTCACAACACCAATGCCACTAGTGAAAAAGCCCGCCTCTGTCCTACCAGTTGGCACCTGTCTGTCTCAGGAGACAATGGAGGAGGATGCTTTTGTAGGTGAGGTCAAGCTGTTGGATGGTTGCAGCACCTGTTGTGGTTGCGGAGTGCAGGAGAGACATGTTTTGTTGCAGCTGGGGCAGATGAAGGCATCCAGTTGTGCTGCTGCAGATGCGCCATGACGTTTCTTCTCTCTGCGGTCCTCCCAGCAGTCATTCCTCCTCTTGTCACTGCTATAGACGCACAATCTGACTTACTTTCTCCAGGCACTGTGGTCATCTGCAAGGGATTCCCACACGGCGGGGTTAATGTTGCCAGTCCACATGCCATGTTTGCAAACATCTTTGTAACACAGAGTTGGTCCACCAGCAGGCTTGGTGCCTGAAGCCGTGTCTTTCTGCTACAGTCAAAATGAAGAGGGGGGGGGGAGGTATTCACTTAGGACCACCGAGTATTCTAAAATACCATAACCTTTAGTTTTTATCCAAAAGGTGGCAGAAAAACCACAAAAGTGGCTTCTTGGAGTTGGGCCCCACTTGTGGAGAGTGGAAGGGTGAAACCAAACTGCTTGCATTGGTTGTTGGGTCAGCCACACTTTGCGCATAACAGATGGATATTAAAACTCGCATCATCCGCGTCTGTGTTCTGTGTTTTTGAGCCCAGCTTGTCCCCTGAGCCCAGCTTTCCTCCATCTTCAGTGTTTAAATGAGAAAAGTATCTGTTTTTGCAATGATTTGGTAATCGTCTTGCTGATTTGGCCCTGCCCTGTGATTCTCTTTTTGTTTCAAAGGTGAAGATCAAATTCAGAAGGTTATATTTATCCTCATGGGGTTTTTTTTAATGCAATTTTCTTTGTATGTCCGACAGCTTTTTATTTTACTGTGGGTACTTATGGGAGAACTCTCACCCAAGCTCAGATCGGATTGGTTCAGACTAAATGAATCCATTCAGTGTCCATTCAGATGATAGATGGATACCATTGGATTTCGCCCCATGGTTTGTCATTTATGGCTTTAAATTGGGGCAGAAACCACATTGTTCTCCATTCTGCTTCATTCAGCTGTACCCCTAAGCCAAGACTCCCAGACCATCTTCAGAACTTCACCACACTCATATTTGCTTTAAACCATCAAATTAGAAATGCTGGAAGTGACACCTCTCATTGCCTTCAAATTGTCTGTGCAGAGTTTCTCAAAAAAAAAAATGTAAGTTGTTGCACTCACATCCTCCTCATGGGCTTCCTGTAGGCATCTGATTGAACATTGTGAAACCTAAATCCTGAACTAGAAGGGCCATTGATCCAGAAGGCTCCTGTTCGAATGTGATCCCAATTTCCTCAAGAGGACCACAACAAAAAACCTGGCCTGGTCTCCCTCATTTTTCCTTCCACACACACTCCCAGAAGACCTGGTGTTTTATTAAATTTTGCTCTAATTCAGGCTTGCACCAGAACTTCACCCTTCTTATAAATGCTACTAGATTCCTTGTTCTAGCTTGAAAGCGGGACAGGTATAGACTGGCCTACTTTGATCTAAGGATGTAACAATTCTCACCATAAGATGACCTAATTCAGATCTGAAATGGTAGATAAATGCTGTCCTCATTCTGAATGTGGCTGCGATGTGGCAGTTCGTAGCCATACAATGACCTAATTTCCATCAGATATAACTAGAAATTGTTGTCCTCTGACTCTGGCTGTGCATGAAACAGGTTTCCTGCTCTCCCCGCTTCCTTGCTTTCTTCTGCCATCACCAGTCCTCTCACTTTTAACACTGGCAATAATCCATTTTTATAAAGCAATGTATAGTTTTTATTTTATTTTAAATTATATTTATATCCTGTAATTCCTCCCAGGAGCTCAAGTTGCTGTACAGTGGTACCTTGGGTTACAGATGCTTCAGGTTACATACGCTTCAGGCTAACCCAGAAATAGTACCTTGGGTTAAGAACTTTGCTTCAGGATGAGAACAGAAATCGTGCTCCAGCGGCAAGGCGGCATTGGGAGGCCCCATTACCTAAAGTGGTACCTCAGGTTAAGAACAATTTCAGGTTAAGAATGGACCTCCAGAACGAATTAAGTTCTTAACCCGAGGCATCACTGTATATGGTCCCCCACACACACATTTTATCCTCACAACAACCCTGTGATCTTCCTGGTTCTGGTCCTGACACTCTACTAGGGATGGGTGAATTTCAATTTCTCTCTGTTTCTCATTTCCCCCCATCTTAAATTCACATGGAGGAACATTTCTGACATGACGGGCCAGATCTTTATCACACACCCATGCCAACTTGGACAGGTGCGTGGGCATCCACCTGTCAACCACCTGGCATCATACTGACATCAGGTAAGATAGATAAGATAAGATAAGATAAATTTATTGTCATTGTCCGTATATACACAGTATACACAACAACGAAAATCAAACACCCACCCAAAGACCGGGTTCACATACACATTTGCACGTATCTCCAACACTCTCATCCTATTCAGACATAATCTATAAAAACATAACATAATCCAGAATATAACATAACCTATTAAAGGCATAACATAACCTAAAACCTATCTCATTCCTTCCTACTCCCTGCTTGCTATTTCTTGCAACTGGCCCTGAGATCATTATTTAGTGCAATCAGAGCTCTTGGATAGAAACTATTCAGAAGGCGTGTGGTTCGTGTTTTCATTGTCCTATATCTTCTGCCCGAAGGCAACAGTTCAAAGAAGTTGTGAGCAGGATGGGTGGGATCTCTCAGGATATTGTGTGACTTCTTCAACGTGCGAGACGTGAAGATCTCATCCAGGGTTGGTAGTTGGAGCCCAATAACATTCTGGGCAATTTTAATTATTCTCTGTAAAGCTTTTTTATCCGTTTCAGAGCTGCTCCCATACCACGATAATATACTATAGGTCAAGACACTCTCGATGGTACTGTGATAATAGGACAGAAGTAGGTGCTGAGATAGATTCAGTCCCCTGAGCATTCTCAGGAAATACAACCTCCCCTGCACCTTCCTCACAACCATATTAATATTTGCAGTCCATGAGAGGTCCTCAGAGATATAAATGCCCAGGTATTTAAAACTACCAACCCTCTCCACCTCCTCGCCATTTATGTGCAATGGTAAAAATACACTTTTCTTTCTCCTAAAGTCAATTATGAGTTCTTTGGTTTTTTTGGTGTTAAGCATAAGATTGTTTTCTTTACACCATTGAATTAACCCCTGTACTTCTTTCCTATAAGCAGTCTCATCGTTCTCACTAATGAGCCCCACCACTGTTGTATCATCCGCAAATTTGATGATTGTGTTGGACTTATACAGTGGGGTGCAATCAAATGTGTACAGGGAATAGAGAAAGGGACTTAGCACACATCCCTGAGGGGCTCCTGTGCTTAATACTAGAGTACAGGAATAGTAAGGTCCCATTCTCACTGTCTGCGGCCTATCAGTCAGGAAATTCCTTACCCACAGACAGATCTTCTGATGTATACCCAAATTGGTCATTTTAAAAAATAACCTGTCTGGCAGGATTGTATTAAAGGCAGAACTGTAGTCCACAAACAACAGCCTTGCGTAGGTTCCCTGTCGTTCTAGATGACTCAGTACAGTATGGACAGCGATGGAAATAGCATCATCAGTAGATCTGTTTCTTCTGTATGCAAACTGGAACGGGTCTAGAGTGGATGGAAGACCAGCCTTAATATGATCTAGCACCAATCTCTCAAAACATTTCATAACGACAGATGTTAGGGCTATTGGTCTATAGTCATTGAGAGATACCACCACTGACTGCTTGGGGACTGGCACTATAATCGATGTCTTCAGGCAGGTAGGGACAGAACCCTGCAACAGGGATAGGTTAAAAATGTCCGTAAATACACCAGCTAATTCTGCAGCGCAGTCCCTAATAACCCGTCCCATGATTCCATCCGGTCCAGCTGCCTTCCTAATGTTAATGCTCCGAAAGGCACGTTGTACGTCAGAGGTCTGTAATAAAAATGGTTGTCTATCAGTAGTAGTTTCTGATGATGTGCTGGTAGCCAATGCTGTAGTGACGGTAGTACCAGTTCCCACCTCAAAGCGACTAAAAAATTGATTCAGTTGATCAGCCAGGTGCGCACTGCTGCTAGCCAGTTCGTTTTTAATATTTTGCCCTGTAATTTGTCGCAGGCCTTGCCATACTCGACGAGGGTCGGAGCTCTCAAAATGTTTTTCGATCCTCCGGCAGTACATAGCTTTGGCGTTCCTAATGCCCTTTTTCAATTTGGCTCTGGCTTCTCTATACTGTTGCGCATCACCAGAGTGAAAAGCAGCATTTCTTGCCTTTAACAGAAGATACACATCCCTGTTTAGCCAGGGCTTGTTGTTAGGGAACACCCGTATTTGTTTGGTGGTAGTGACAACATCAATGCAGCTTTTAACGTAGAACAGTACTGTTGAAGCGTATGTGTCCACATTATTCTCCACAAAAAGCGACCACTCGGTGCTCCGAAAGCAATCTTGAAGTTGCTCAGATGCACCTACTGGCCACACTCGTATCTCTCTAGTTGATGGTCTAATTCTGCATACGAGAGGTCTATATGATGGTATCATAAGTAAAGATATGTGGTCTGACTGCCCCAAATTGGGCAAGGGCTTGGTCTTGTATCCATGCATGATGTTACTATATACTCGGTCCAGGGTATTTCCCCCCCTAGTGGGACAATCCACATACTGGTGGAACTTAGGGAGCACAGTCCTTAAATCGGCTCGGTTAAAATCACCAGCAACCACAAATGCTCCATCCGGGTGGGCCCGCTGCTGTTTGCTAATAGCAGTTAGCAGGTGGCCCATGGCTGTAGTAGTGTTTGCATCGGGAGGTATATACACCGCTGTTATTATAACAACATTAAACTCACGTGGCAAATAAAAAGGGCGGCACTTCACCACCAAGTACTCCAAGTCAGGAGAGCAATGCGTGTCCATTTGTTTAATGTCCGAGCTCCAGTTGTTATTTATATAAACGCAAATTCCTCCTCCTCTGCTCTTCCCGGATTCTGCGGTTCTATCCGCTCTAATTACTGAGCGTCCTTCTAACTGCAGAAGTCCTTGTGGAAAGGAGGGATCCAGCCACGTCTCTAAAAGGACCATAACACAGCAGTCCCGGATACTTTTCTGCCGAGAGGTAATAAGTTCCAACTCCTCTACCTTGTTGGGTAAGGATCTCACATTTGATACAAGGAGACTTGGCAATGCAGGCTTGTGGGGATTTTTACCTAGCCTCACTCGTAGTCCAGCCCTGCAACCCCTCTTCTGCTTGCGCCCCCTCCGTTTTCTTTTCTTTCTGGCAAGGAGAGCAAGGGGAGTATCCCAAGAATGTGCAAGATATGGAGGCTCTCTGATAAGCTCAGCTGGAATGTTATAGGTTGAGACCTCCTGGCTGCAACCTTCTCCTCTGCCGATACTTAAGAGCTCTTGACGACTATAAATTACTTGTGCCTGAGTATTCACAGTCCATAGCAGCAATAAGTTCACAAGTAAAAATAAAACACAAATCACTGAATACCGGTCTTCGGAGTGCCGAGCCGCTGCAAGTGCTTGCGCCGCCATCTTGACCCCCCCCCCTTGACCAAAAGCTGGGTGTTCCCAGCCACCTATCAAAGTTGACCCACAGGGGTCGGGCAAAGGGTCTCCAGACCAATGCAGCCACCAGGATTGCACTCTCAGCTGACCAAGTGGAAGGCCCAATCCTGCTAGCAGCAGAGGCCGGCATCACCAGCGCATTCTGAAGCAGACTCCTGCAGCCAGCTGGACTGAGCTCTACCCTTGATGTCACTCTCAGGAGCTGGAGTCACGCGCAGGGTCAGCAATAAAACAATAAAGCACCTGGTGTCAATGAAGTCAACTCTTCATTCAAAGAAAAAACAAATCACAGCAACTCTTCCCAGTAGGTCTGGCTCCAATGAGGCAAGGCTGAAGGTCTCCACCTTCCCATTGCTCTCTAAAGTTCCTTCCCCAGCAGCCTAAGGCTCCATCACCTTGTCTCTCGTTCTTCCTTTCTCTGCATGTCTCTCGTTCTTCCTTTCTCTGCATGCTCTGGGAGACGATGGGGGAGGGGAGCTGGTTGCAGCAGGAGGGGGGAGAAGCTGCCTTTCCTTGACTATGCAGCCCTCCTTTCCTGCCTGCTAAACTTGATGGCAGGTTTATAGGCCAGAAGCACATCTTGTATATACTTCTGATTCCACTGAATAATCTTTCCCCGCAGAGGTGTGTCTGGCATCATCACTGCATAGCTTATGCTCTGTGCTGAAGATGCACACAACAGGCCTTTGACACCTGAGATTCATCTCCTTCAGGGCCCACCCTATCCTGATAGCAAATTGTTTTACTTGATTTTAATACTGAATTTTTGTATTGTCATAACACACCCTGGGGCCTTATGATGAAGGGCAAATAAGAAATCCAACTGATGAATAATAAAACAAAAAATATATAATGATATATGCTATTTTCCCATTGAAAAGTGCCTTCCCGCAGTGGATTTTACCTGTGTATCTTTTCCCCAGAAGGAATGACATGCAGTTGGGAAATGGCACAAGCAGAAAGTCCCTCTTCCTGTTTTCCACAGTGCCTTCATTGTTGTTGTTGTTTGGGGGGTAGCAGGTTAAATCTAAAAAAGAGAGCCAGAAAACAACATGGAGCATAGTGTAGCTTTGTAGCACTGTCCTCAGATAAGTGAATCAAAGTTTTGAAAAAGTTTCATTCTCAAACTTCAGGGCATCTGAAACAAAGTACAGCTTGTTTTTCTCTTTCACCCATAACATCTATCTAATTTTAATCTCTGCCAGCCCAGCTTTTAGACTGCTTATAGGTGTGTGTGTGTGTGTGTGTGTGTGTGTGTGTGTGTGTGTCTTTATGTGTGCGAGTGCACGCACAGAATGTGACACTCTTGTCTGTGGTTGATACATTTGTTTACAATTGCCTTACCAGAAGAACCGCTGGTGCTCATTAGCAACATTATACAGACGAGTGCAGGGTACAAGCGAGTGACTGTGGCTTATATGTTTCTCATGTAGAGCAGAATTTGTTCCTCAGCGTGCATTTCATCGGCTAAGGGGGCAGGGAGGCAGAGAGCACCAGTTTTCTTAGAGGCATTTCAGGTAACTAGGAGTCTTCAGAATTATTTTAAGTCAATGTGCAGAAGTCAGCACACCTCACCTCACCAGCTATGTTCATTTCTTCTCCCTGCCCATTGTTTCTCTCTATTTTCATCCACCATCGTCCTAAGACTCCTCCCCCAACTCCCCTCCCCCATGTCTTCAGGATCTCTCCTTTCCTATCTCACACTTCAGCTTCCTACCCAGTCTATGGGCTTTGTTTTCATATTTCGCTTTTGCGAAATATGCAGTCTATAAGCAGTCTAAAAGCTGGGCTGGCAGAGATTAAAATTAGATAGATGTTATGGGTGATAGAGAAAATAAATCACCGGGACGCGGGTGGCGCTGTGGGTTAAACCACAGAGCCTAGGACTTGCCGATCAGAAGGTCGGCGGTTCGAATCCCCACAACGGGGTGAGCTCCAGTTGCTCGGTCCCTGCTCCTGCCAACCTAGCAGTTCGAAAGCACATCAGAGTGCAAGTAGATAAATAGGTACCGCTCCGGCAGGAAGGTAAACGGCGTTTCCATGTGCTGCTCTGGTTCGCCAGAAGCGGTTTAGTCATGCTGGCCACATGACCTGGAAGCTGTATGCCGGCTCCCTCAGCCAGTAAAGCGAGATGAGCGCCACAATCCCAGAGTCAGCCACGACTGGACCTAATGGTCAGGGGTCCCTTTACCTTTAAATCATCAGGAAAGATGAAGAGGGTGGTGTGTATGTGCATGTGTATTGCTCGATATACCACATCTCTCTACAACATTATTAAGCATGTGGGGTAATTTCAGCAGCCTGCAAGAGACAAAAGGGCCATGTTAAGGCAGTTATCCTTAGCAAGAGGTATCCTCTGCCAGTTTTAAATCACAGATCGAGACATGTTTGCACCAAAGACAAAGGCAACAAGCTTCTACCATATTGGTTTCCCTATGCTTGGAAAACCCCTTCCCTGGGCACCAGTATTAAATGCAAAACAGGAAGAAATCTCTGTGAAGTGATGCCCATCTAGATTTATTTCCATACTGAGAGCACCATACATTTGGGGGGGGGACTGACAGCAGCTAACCCCAAACCCACCAATTCTTGATGCAGTAAATGGAGAACCAAAACTACCTAACAGGAGCTGACATAGGAGATGCTTCCATATATGAGAATTTCCTTGGGAAAGTCCTCTGTCTCTGCGGTGGCACCCAGACTCCTTATACTCATAGTGTTTTGGTTCCTTTCTCATCTTTAGGCTGCTCGCTCTCTCCTTTTTGGGAGTCAGCGATTCACTTTATAGTTATATGTGATTAAGTGGCCACACTTCTCTTGATCTGCAGCACTTCAAGTTAATTCGCAGGTGGAAAGTTGTATCTTTGAACACTCATCTGCAGAAGAAAGTGGTGGTAGGAAAGCTTTCCCTGGACACAGACAAAAAATCCCAATCCCCCCCCCAACTTGATGACAGCTTTCTATAGCTTTTATAGCTTTCTATGTGTGATGTATCAGTTAGAGTTTCACACCAGGACCTGGGGAACCAGAGTTCAAATCCCCACCCCTCAGCCATGAAGCTCACTGGGTGCCCTTGGGTTTGTTATTGGCCACTATAGACTGTTTTGAATGCCATTTTGAATCAAAATGGTGGACGAAACCTTTCAAAACTGCATTGATTGTAAACACTGCACTGAGGTTTTAGTTTTCTGGTGTCTGTGTCTACGCAGATATGATTTCCAGCGTCTGCGCATGCACCACGCTGTGCTGGTTTAGCGCAGTGCGTGGGGACTCACTGAGTGGGTGGCTCATGAGCCAGTTGAACGACCCCTGTGGGCTGCTTGTGGCCCATGGGCCTTAGGTTGCTGACCCCTGGTTTATTGTATAGTTTGCATTCTGTTCTTGAGGGGAGAGGGTCAGGGCTGCCTGGGAGTGGGCCCCAGCCAACAGAATGTGTGATGGGCTCTGTGGGGTGGTGAATGCTTCCCTCTGTGAGGGAGCCTTCCCAGACCCGCTGAAAGAGGTGATCATTATACTGCTTCTTAAATAATAATAATAATAATAATAATAATAATAATAATAATAATAATTGGACCCAACCAATATGGCTAACTATCGCCCAGTCTCAAATCTTCCATTCTTGGGCAAGGGATTGAGCAGGTGGTTGCTGAAAAACTCCAAGCACGCCTGGAGGATGTGGACCATTTGGATGCCTTCCAATCAGGATTCAGGCCTCATCATGGGACTGAAACTGCCTTGGTCACACTGGTCAATGACCTCTGATGTGCTAGGCAGAAAGGTCAAAGCTGTTTCTTAGTTCTGCTGGATCTCTCAGCAGCCTTTGATACCATCGACCATGACATCCTTCTAAACCATAAAGCGGAGCTGGGAGCACTGTTATGCAGTGGTTCTGCTCCTTCCTCCTGGGCCATTTCCAGAAAGTGGTGTTGGGGGATGAGTGTTCAGACCCCTGGGCTCTCACTTGTGGGCTGCCTCAGGGTTCTGTCATCTCTCCCATGCTTTTTAATATCTATATGAAGCCGCTGGGAGAGATCATCAGTGGGTTTGGACTGGGTGTCCATCAATATGCAGATGATGCCCAGCTCTACCTCTCTTTTAAATCAGAACCAGTGAAGGCGGTGAAGGTCCTGTGTGAGTGCCTGGAGGCGGTTGGAGGATGGATGGTGGCTAACAGTTTGAGGTTAAATCCTGACAAGACAGAAGTACTGTTTTGGGGGGACAGGGGGCGGGCAGGTGTGGAGGACTTCCTGGTCCCAAATGGGGTAACTTTGCCCCTGAAGTACCAGATGCGCAGCCTGGGAGTCATTTTGGACTCACAGCTGCCCATGGAGGTGCAGGTCAATTCTGTGTCCATAGCAGCTGTCTACCAGCTCCATCTCAGATGCAGGCTGAGACCATCACCTGTCCGCAGACTATCTTGCCAGAGTGGTGCATGCTCTAGTAATCTCCCGCTTGGACTACTGCAATGCACTCTACGTGGGGCTACCTTTGAAGATGACCCGGAAACTACAGCTATCCCAGAATGCGGCAGCTAGACTGGTGACTGGGAGTGGCTGCTGAGACCACATAACACCGGTCCTGAAAGACCTACATTGGCTCCCTGTACGTTTCCAAGCACAATTCAAAGTGTTAGTGCTGACCTTTAAAGCCCTAAACAGCCCCGGCCCAGTATACCTGCAGAAGCGTCTCCACCCCCATCGTTCAGCCCGGACATTGAGGTCCAGCTCCAAGGGCCTTCTGGCAGTTCCCTCACTGCAAGAAGTAAGGTTACAGGGAACCAGGCAGAGGGCCTTCTCAGTAGTGGCGCCTGCCCTGGGGAATACCCTCCCACTAGATGTCAAGGAAATAAAGAACACTCTGACTTTTAGAAGACATCTGAAGGCAGCCCTGTTTAGGGAAGTTTTAATGTTTGATGTTTTATCGTATTTTTTTTTATTCTGTTGGGAGCTGCCCAGAGTGGGCAAGGTATAAATAATAATATTGTGTTTGTTTGTTATTTTTTATTATTATTAATTATATAACTCCAAGACCAGAACTATAAAAAATGAAAGAAGAATATTGGTCTGGTTTCTGAGGATTCTGTTGATGTTCTTTCCATCTTTGGACCACCTTTTTTTGTTCCTATTTAAACTTTCTTAAGATATCAATGCAATGAATGCTCTTTTCATTACCGGAGGACAGGAGCATTCTAGCTGGAGAAACTGCTTTGCTTATGCAGCAATATTTGTCATGGTTTCATAAATACAAAGCAAAGCAACACAGCAGCTGTGATTTTATGTGGGTGTTTAAAAATATATCAACAGGAATACCCCTTAAATGCACCCACTTATTTATTTATTTATTTATTTATTTATTTATTTATTTATTTATTTGCCAGCCAGTGCATCCATTGGCCTACGCTGCAGAACTTAGCTCCACTCCTGTCCTGACCCTGGAATTTATGATCTGCCTCTGGTGCAGAACCAGGAGGTGATGCTAAAGCTACGGGCGTGAATCTGTAGACTGTGGTGGTATCTTTTCATCTGATTTCCCTCTACAAGAACACACTCCTTGGTTTCCTGTTTCGCTCTGTGCCCACTTGTCTCTGTGTTTATGTTTCCCCCTGCCTGTGGTTTGCCTTATCAAAGGCTTCTCTCTAAGAGCGAGGATATAAAATAGCAAGCAAAGCTGTTTCTCCGCCTTTGTCTCTCTTTCACAGAAACAGGGGAGAGAAGAATGTGAAGCCAGGATGGCCGTTGCAAGCCCGGCGCTGTGTGCTTTCTTCTTCATTCTTCTTCCTGCCGTTGCTGCTGAAAGTGTCCTGGAAGACTATTCAGGCTCTGGTGAGTCATCTCATGCTTTTCTCTAAAGCGCGGAATAATTCCGAAATTCAAAATTTAGAGGATGGCGATGTTTCAGTTTCTATGTTGCTCTGGAAACTGTGTGAATTCAGTGGGTTCACCTTTAAATGTGGATGGAATTGGATTGCTTCCTCCATCCCTACTCTAGAAGGTTGTGTGTATGACTTCACTCTAGTATGCCATTCCTGCCCCACTTGGTGGCCCCCCTGCTCATTCTAATTGGTGGGGCCTGGACTTCCACCCCACTGAATTTTTTCTGGGAAAGAAAGGAATCCAGTCACCTAAAATGTAACCATTAACGAATTTTGTATCTTAAGCTGTAACTTATCCCAATGGTCAGTGCTATTTTTTCTAGAAAAAGAGGTGTTGGAACTCACCATGAACGCCTCCCTTGTTGTCCTTATAATGCCAATGGTACCCAGCTGAGAGGTGCCGGAACTGACTTCCTGTGAGTTCCAGTTGGAGGGAAGCCCTGCCAATGGTATTTTTGGCTATGCCAAGCTGCCAAGAGTGGTCAGATTTGGGGCAAAACCTTCTAATCCCCAACAAATAGGGCACACAGTTTCCCCCCCCTCCTTGACAGTATAACTTTTGGGGTGTTCACACACCCCAAATATACAATCTCAGCACAAAAGTCAAGCTGTGCTAATAAACATGGGTACACTCTTTTACCCAAACAGTGGTCCATGTGTAGAGACATTTGTGTTCAGTGTAAAATGTGAACAAGCCTTCTGGTACTTGTTCTGCCAGAAAAGACCAGAGTTCAGCACTTCATGAATAAGCATTCATAGAAAGCTCCAGCCTTCTAGCTGAAAAGCTGCCTAGTCAGACCAACCTTTCTAAAGAGTCAGGAACCTGCAGCCTCACAGGTTTAGTTGGACTCGAACTCCCATCAGCTCCAGCCAACATGGCCAAAGGTCAGGGGAGATGGGATTCTGGAGGGCCACAGGAAAGAATTAGTGGCAGCCAAAATTCCCATGACTTTATTTAACCTCCTTGATAACCTGAATTCATGTCATCCTTGTAAAGACTGTTGTTGTTGTTTAGTCGTTTAGTCGTGTCCGACTCTTCGTGACCCCCTGGACCAGAGCACGCCAGGCACTCCTGTCTTCCACTGCCTCCCGCAGTTTGGTCAAACTCATGCTGGTAGCTTCGAGAACACTGTCCAACCATCTCGTCCTCTGTCGTCCCCTTCTCCGTGTGCCCTCCATCTTTCCCTACATCAGGGTCTTTTCCAGGGAGTCTTCTCTTCTCATGAGGTGGCCAAAGTATTGGAGCCTCAGCTTCACGATCTGTCCTTCCAGTGAGCACTCAGGGCTAGTTTCCTTAAGAATGGAGAGGTTTGATCTTCTTGCAGTCCATGGGACTCTCAAGAGTCTCCTCCAGCACCATAATTCAAAAGCATCAATTCTTCAGCGATCGGCCTGCTTTATGGTCCAGCTTTCACTTCCATACATCACTACTGGGAAAACCATAGCTTTAACTATAAGGACCTTTGTTGGCAAGGTGATGTCTCTGCTTTTTAACCAGGGGCAAATGAGTACAGATCTCCTTGTATCTATGATAGTTATATCAAAGGGCCAAACTAAATGTGGTGTTTTTTTAAAAAAATGCCGTTACGCTTATTTATTTATTTTGCAAGAAAATAGCTGGTGCAGGGGAATCTGAGCTGGATTGGGTGTGGAGATGGAGGCTTAACTTGGGGGTGGGGTTCCTCTGGCTCACCACATATCATTGGACCCCAGCTGCCATTAGCCCCAGCCATAAACCCAACTGGAGGGACGCAAGTTCCCCAACCCTGCTTGTATCTCCTTCCCTCCCACCTCCTCTGTCCCAATCCATCTTGGCCCCACACCAACTATTTGTTGTTTTACATCAGCTGCATAAGGGCAACTAAGTAGGTGGCAAACTCTAGGCCCAATTCAGATGGATATCGTGTCCAATTTGGCCCAAGGAGGTGCAGATGTTCTGATCCCTTGCTAAGGCTGTTGGTCCTGGTACAGCTTGGTCTGAAACGCCAAATCCTCCTTTTCTTGTGTGTCATGCTATGCTGCAACTGGTGAGTTGCCCTTGATTTGTCATGAAGTGTACAAATGCACAAGCAATGCAGGTTGCTCCTATGTCAGACTACAGGCTGATCTAGCCTGGTGTTGTGTATACCAGCTATGGGTGGATGAATCTATCCGCTTTGATATTGCCCTGTTTCTAATTTTTCCTTTCTAAAAATGATTTCTCCACATTCCCGAATAAATTTGTCAATTATTTGTTGTTGTTGCTTTTTAAAAAAAAATCCTCATGAAAATTCATCAGCATTTTTAGTGCTCCTGATGAACACATTTTCCTATGCAGTTTTGACACAACTTTGTGCAATCAGTTTTGCCTAATATTTTAAAATAATATATGACCTGTATGCACATTTTTATCAAATATATGCTCACATTTCCTTACTATGTGCACTTTTGTGCATAATGGTTGAAGATCAGCTTTGAAAAATTCAAGGAAGTGTGACTTTCGAAGGATATTTGTGTTTTGGTTCACCTGTTGGTTCTAGAAGTCCGAATTAAGTTATTTCTCATTCAAATGCAAACAAAATCAACTTTCTCTCCCATTCCCACTCGCTGCAGCTCTCAAAGGACCTCTCTGGCCGAGGTCTTACCTGCTTCCTTTGAACAAGCAATGCCACTGTCATAACCTGGGACCTGCTTACCATGCTGCTTCAGCCAAAATATCACCTTCCTCTGAGGATCCCAGTCCCCTTCTGTATCTGGTCACCACAGCACCTATCCAGAGGTGGGGACCCTGTGGGAGCCAAAGTCCCATCAGACTACAGCTCTCTTCAGCCCTGGAGAGCTTAGCCAATGGTCAGGGGTGATGGGAAGTGTAGCCCAACCACACCTGAAGGGCCTCAGGTTCTCCACCCCTTTCTCAAAGCTTTCAAATTAAATTAGAGGTAGGGAACTTAACACCTCTCACACGTCTTTACCATGTGGTGCTGAACTTGTTAATGCTGTGAATTAAAAGATGATCAACAGTGCTGTGCAATCGTTCTAGGAAACATGCAAACCAAAGGTGTAATGCAATGACAGTGAGCCATTGAAAAAAGATCTGTTGTTGTAAGTTCCCTTGCTACTCTCAAGTGCCTCTTCTAGAGGGAACACGCTGGCTAAGAGAGAAGTGGCCATGCACACCACATCCTACCCAAAGCTGGTGCCCTCCAGATGTTTTAGACTACAATTCTCTTCATCATTAGTAGCAATCGCCCACGCTGACTGGGGATGATGGGATTTGCAGTCCAGGACATCTGGAGGGCACGAAGGTAGGCTGTAACAGAGGATTGTCCTCTAGCTGAAGGACTGTCGGGGGATTTAAGTTTACCTGAAGGGCTGTCCAGTCCAAGTCTGGTTTGAACATAAAGAAGCATAAGAAGCAAGAACAGGAGACGCCTTGAAATTACCCCCAGGGGTGGCAAGCAGACAGAGGAAGCACCCAGTTTCCCCCACTAGGGTAAGAGGTACTGTATTCCTTAGAATCTTTAGAAAGATTTGCTTTGAATGTCAAAGACCCGGTATGGGTTTCCTCAAAAATGAGTCATGCCAGACAAATCTCATTTCTTTTATTGTTAGAGTTACAGGTTTGGTGGATCAGGGGGATGCTGTGGCCATAATGTGTCTTGATTTCAGTGCGGCTTTTGACAAAGTCCCCCATGATATAAATTATATTATTATTTTTATAAATTAGTGTTTATACCTACAAATTAGCACATGCAAATTAAATGCACATTAGTGCCTTGGCGCTTTTTTTTTTTTTTGCAGTGCATAAGCAGCTATCCACAACACCTCCCAGTCTAGCCCCTTTCCAGCAAGCAAGCAGTAAAATTTGCATTTATGTACATATTGAAATATGCATTTCCCACACTTTTTTAAAAAAAAATAAAGAGTACAAAAATTTAAGAAGAGATAGGACTGCAGAAAGATTGAATTGCGTAGACTTATCTTTAGATGTGAACTGAGCTGGATTTCATCCCCATCTCCAGCTGTGTGCCTATGCTGGATGCTAACAAGGCCCTCCCCTCCCGCCGCCCCATACCATGGAATTTGGTGGGGCTGGGAAGGGTTAAGCACAGATGCTGGCACACAAGATTTCATGTTAGCTCAGCAAAGGCTCAAGGCAAACATGTGATTCTGCCAAGGTTCAGGCAATCTGGTCAGAGGGCAACCTTGGCCCCCTGCAATCTCAATGGATATTTCTCAGCTTCCCACCACCACCATCTATAAGAAGGTAAATACAAAATGGAACCATGGACCATCAGAGAATGCAAACAGAAGGGGGAGGGGGAGGCTGAACTCAAAAACTAAAATATTAACGGTATATTATCAGTGCATTCCTTAAGAAGTACTTACAACTTGTCAGACCGCAGTCCGCAGCATTCCTTTTATAGTCTTCTCTCCTCAGGCACCTGTGCAGAAAGTGAAATGGACTTCACGTGTGTCGTTCGAATACCAGCGTTCAGAACAAATATCTTGCTTTGCAACATCACGAGGACTGGGATGAACCTGAGTGAGGCTAACGCTCAGTTTACTTTGTAAGAAGCTTTCCAGTGCATTAAAATGTGGTTACTTTTCTGTCATAATTCCTGAGTCAAATTATCTTAATAATTCAATGTTCCAGTAGACCTTCTTAGAATTTCTTGATCTTGACAGTTCATCAAGAAGAATTAATCCAGCATTAGATGCTACCGCAAGCATGTGCAATAATGTTCGAAGCAGTGTTGCCATACCTCCAGGAAATCCTGGATCTGTCCTTGACATGACCAACATCACCCTCCAGGGGGATTTTTGCATTTTAAAGGAAATTTAAAAGGGTTGAGAAATATCCTCTAACTAACACCACTGACAACCACCTAAACAAGAGATTCCCCAACACCACATCCAACACTGTGGTGCAAGGAGTGTGCTAAAATCCTCTCCTATTCTGTATATTTAGGACCGTTTCCAAAAACAGAGTCATAAATTGTTATGTTTTCATAGCATTTGAAAGCTTCAAATGTTTCATTTCAGCCCTAATTTCCTTCACAGGTATGGGAAAAAAACCTCCAAATGCTTAATGGAGAGCCAGCTGCAAGGCAAATGTCCTATGAAAGATTTTGAACTCCTTAATCCCGTGGAAGTTTGCTTGAGCGTGACGACGATACAGCAATGTGTGGAATGCCAGACCTTGAAAGCAAGAGATATCAGTGAGCTCCTTCCCAATGTTATCATGTGCATGATTCAGACCTGTTTGCCATTTCTATACCCAACAGTTACCTCTTCCAAGCCCACACTTGACCAGCGTCTTCACAATAATATCAAGGGGGACTTTGTCAAAAGCCGTACTGAAACCAAGACACATTATGCCCACAGCATTCCCCTGGTCCTTGCTGCACATTGCCAATACATATAGCACAAATAAACACTCCATAGCTGTCACTTCCAACACTACTAGGCTTAGAGTTGCCGTATCTGAATGTAGTCCCACATAACCACTTGTTGCATGAACGTTGGCTGTAGATTCACATTCACATTCCATCTCCTTTGCACGAAATGTGGAAAAACGCAATCTTCAGAAAGATTTGCTTTGAATGACTAAGACCCAGTATGGGTTTCCTCAAAAATGAGTCATGCCAGACAAATCTCATTTCTTTTATTGTTAGAGTTAAAAGTTTGGTGGATCAGGGGAAGGCTGTGTTCATAATGTGTCTTGATTTCAGTGCGGTTTTTGACAAAGTCCCCCATGATATTCTTGCGAAGACGCTGGTCAAGTGTGGGCTTGGAAGAGGTAACTGTTAGGTAGATTTGCAGCTGGTTGATCCAACCCAAAGAGTGCTCATTAATGGTTCCTTGTCATCCTGGAAAAAAGTGACAAGTGGGGTGCCACAGCGTTATGTCCTAGGCGAGTTGTTGTTCAACAACTTTCTAAATGTCTTGGACAATGGAATTGAGGCAGTACTCATCAAATTTGCAGATGGAAACAAACTGGGAGGGGTCGCTAATGCTGCAGAAAACAGAATCGGGATTCAAAATGACCTTAATGGATTGGGAAACTGAGCCCCAACTAACTGAATGAATTTCAATAGGGACAGATGTCAGGTTCTGCACTTAGGCAGGAATGACCAGCTGCACAAATATAAGATGGGGGGCACCTGGCTTAGCAATAGTACATGTGAATGATCTAGAGGTCTTAGCTGACCACAGGTTTCACAAGAGTCAAAAGTGTGATGCAGTAGTAAAAAAGAAAAAGGATAATGCTATCCTAGGCTGCATCAACAGACATATAGTGTATTGATCCAGGGAAGTTATAGTCCTGCTCTGTTCTGCCTTGGTCAGACCACACTGAGAATACTGTGTCCAGTTCTGGGAGCAACAATTTAAGAAAGCTATTGACAAGCTGGAACGTGTGCAGAGGTTGGCAATTAAGATGATCAAGGGTCTGGAAACCAAGCCTTATGAGGTTCAGCATACTACCAGAAGAGGCCTATAAAGTTATACGGGTTAATAGGTGCAAACAGCTGGATAAACTTGAAGCACCATACTCTGTGGAGTTTCCTGGAAATAAGTTCCATTATGTTCGTTGAGGCTTATTCCCAAGTGAATGTGTACCTGAAAGATTATTGATGGATCAATCCATCGACCTCTGATGGATGATTTAGAAGGATTGGGTCTGGCATCACTTTTGTTGCGTGTGTGTGCCAGTATCCATACCCAGCAGAGTTACATCTCAACGCAGCTCTTTCCTTGGAAGCTTCTTTGGGGTTGAAGGCACACACAGTAGACAACAAACACTCATGGAAGCCATGAAGATTCAGTTTACTTGACAGGCATAAAAGCATATTGGTAACAAATATATATAGACATTCACCACTGCGGTGGTCAAGGAATGCGTAGAGTCCAACAAGAGTCTCTCTCTTCTTCTCTCACTGCAAGGCGCAAGCAAGAGACTCACAAGTTACAACAAGTTACACAGAACCATTGTTATTGGTGCTTCCTGTCACACTGCACATGTCCATAGAACAGCTCCCACATAAAATGTCCTTGCATGGACAAAACTATCTCAGACTTCTGCTGCTTCTTGAAACTATTTCTTTTTTCTTCTCTGTTTCTGGAACAAATTGTTGTCTTTCACACACACAGAATATCCAACAAGTGCCACGTGCCTCATACACCCTACTGATCACTAACACTCCTCAGGTGAGGACCTCCTGCAAATGCCATCTTATCAGGAGGTCCGTTCTGCACAATATAGGAAACAGGCCTTTAGTGTTGTGGTACATGCCCTTTGGAATTCTGTCCCATTAAACATTAGACAGGTGCCATCTCTGTTGTCTTTTTGGTGCCAACTGAAGACCTTCATTTTCCAACAAGTCTCCTTACTAGAGAACTTTCTCAGTCTGCCTCCATACCGGAATTCTTTTTAGATTTCTATGTTCTCATTTACAGTTAAACCCGAAGCACCATTTGACTTGGGAATTATCTACGAAGAAGAGGCAGATGAGTATTTCGTTAATTTCTCAACTCCACACAGTGGATGGTATCTTGAGGGACATCTAACGCATGAACTAGCATACCGGCAGCAAAACAAACACTGGGCTGTGAGTAAGAATTTTAATTGACCATAAGTGTGCTCTTTCCATTTTCAGTTCTGTATGTGTCAAAAAAAAGATAATATTTGAGATCTGTCATTTAGATGAAAGCTACATGCAGTTAGATCCAGATAAAGTTAGTTGCACTTTGTTCCCATTATAATGAACAAGATTGGAGTTAGTCATGATGGCTAATTTTTCAAATTGTTGTCAATGAATAAAAAAAGTGGCTAAATTGCAATGCAATCCTCTGGCTCCGGCCGGGGAGGGCCGGGTACAAATAAATAGATAAATGATGATGATGATGATGATGATGATGATGATAATTATGTATAACTGCTCAGGAGTAAGTCCTATTTAATTCAATGAACCTATTTAATTTAAGTCCTATTTAATTCAATGAACCTTAGCCCTATGTGTTTATAGGATTGTGGGTGTGCTCTGGATGTAACCTGTGAAAAATATCCACTGCCTTATATATCCACAGTGAACTAATTTATGTACAAAGTGGGCTCCTTAATTTAACCCCATAGCTGAGGGAGTTGTAAGCAGGTAGTAGCAATGGCTGAAATCAATTTGGAAAAATTATTTAGCATACACTAGGAGCAAACCAGTAAATGTATTTCAGTTTATGAGAGGTGTAAGCCTAACCCACAAATAATATTAAAGGAAAATCAGAAGTACATAAATTAATTAAATTAATTAAATTATATTAATACATAAATTAATTGTGGGAAAGGGAAAATACAAGGAACGGTGTAAGCAGGGTGGGGTGGGATTAGGATACAATTATATGGCAGTGTGAAACAATATGAATTAAAGCATCAGGGAAAGAGGCTATTACATAGAAGGGCTACAGATTTGAAAATTGAAATCAACTACAATTTAACTATTGCTTAAGCATACACTGGACCACTTAAATCCCTCCAGTCAAGGCTTCAAAATCTATGACATTAAATACATTCACTGAACGTCAGAGCACTTATTTGTGACTGAGCAGTGCCAAGGCCTGATTAGAACAAGCCTTGTGAAATTTGTATTCCAGGTCTGTCCCTCTGTTGGTTCTCAGACTGTAGACCTGCACTCTATCTATGGATGGAGCTGGCATCCAAACAATGTCTTCTGATTCACCGCGGAAGCCCTGAATTATTTCTCTGCCTCCCTTCATGTCCTCCAGGCCTTCATTCATTGCACTGCTCCTACAACCAACTTCACAGCCCTTTCCCCATTGCATTTCTCTAAAAAACAAAATGTAGAAGGCCACATTCTCTTCAATAATACAGGGGTACTTTGCAGGGCTAGTGTAGCCCACACTTTCTCAGCCACTCTCTCACACAGGATGTGGGGTCAGCTCACATAAATACGGGGACCAAATCAAATTCTCTTCCATCCGTACCTATAATCTGGATTCCAATAAAACAGTTTTGGAATGGGCTGTTGCTCCCACTGCCAGAAGTCTTCTCTTAGGCAGGAAGCTTTGAGGTAAATAAATTTTTCACTATGTGCAAAAGCTTGGAAACCTACTGGTTCTCAAAGTGATTTTTCTTTCCTGACTTTTTGATAAGCAAAAATTTATTCCCCCTTTTTAGTCCAGACAGATCGAATTCCGGACATTAAAATTTCTGGCAAAGGAATTTCAGCTGGGAACATATGAGATGAAAGCCCGGTCAAAGCCCAATGGCAAATCTTTCAAGGGCACGTGGAGTGAATGGAGCTCTTCGAAATCCTTCGAAACTGCAGCAAAAAGTAAGTACAGACTTTTGCTTCACTGCAAACCAAAGTGCATCGCATGTAAGTATCTCATTACAAATATATGCTAAATGTAATGACACATCCAGTAAAGCGCTTCATTGCCATTCAGTTCGTAAAATTCTGATTGGAGCTTGAGACCGGGGTGGGGGGAGGGAGCCTTGTTGCATAAATTATCACTGATCTCCATACCTCAGGGGCTTAGACAAATTCATGGATGATAAAGCTATCGGTGGTCCTAGTAGCCGTGTTCTCCCACCCTCTGAATAACAGTTGCTGAGCGAGTTAAGAATGCAGTTGTGCCCAGGTCTTGCTTGGAGTCTTCCCAGAAAGCATTAATGTTAACTAGATGGGCTTTGTGTCGAAACTGGCAGGGAACTTATTTATTTATTTATTTATTTATTTGCTTTCTTGCTTGCTTATTTATTATATTTTTATACTGCCCTTCACAGGAAGCAATAACAAACAAAACCAATAACCCCTACCCCAACAGTTTAAAATGCCACAGATTGTTTAATTAGCCAAAGGCATGGGAGAAGAGGAACGTTTTTTGGCCTGGCACCTTAAAAATGTGGTGGAGCTACATTTTTACATCAGGGTAGCATCTGCACTGCACCAACCTCCCCAACGCCTTGATCCCCCATCCTGGTAAACAGGTCAGCAAGGCAAAATGGGACAGTCCTGAGCGTAGGTGGGTAGAGACACTGGCGGAGATTGACTAAGATCTACTACCTGAGACCATGGTCACCTTGTGGCTAATGGGACGGCTGGCCATGGGGTCCATTAGACTCCCTCAACAAAATGGCGGCCGCACTGGATCAAGACAAAAAGGCTTTAAGCATTAGCACCTGAGCAAGAATGTGCCTGGTATGGCTTTATTCTTGAATGCAGAAAGCCGGGGCAATTGAGTGTGACATGTCACACCACAATTCTCTCACAGTTTCTCCTCAGAGATGTGTAGCTCTAGGGGGCGGTTTTTTGTGGGGAAATGTCATGGTTCCTGATCCCTCCTGCGGTTTCTGTTTCAAAGGCGAAACCATTGGATAGGTGATAAAGTACTGAACATACGTCCAACTTGCCTCAGAAAATAGGGATATTCTATTGTTAGGCCTGGGGCCTAGCAGAATCGTATGAGCCACAGGAGGCATCTAGTCCAAACCCCTGCAATGCAGGTATATTTTGTCCAACTTGGGGCTCGAACCCACAACCCTGAGATTAAGAATCTCATGCTCTATCAAGAAGCAGAGCAACGGGTCACAATGGAGGTCTTATTTCAGCCTAGATAAAGTGAGATCCTGAGGCAGGACATGAACAGGTTGGAGGTCTGGCATTGGACAGGTATGGAGGGCAGCTGAGGAACTAGCTGGGAGGGAAAGACTTTATAGCACCTAATGTGATGTCAGCTGGCAGTACTTAAGCTGCGACTGTAGCCTAGAGAGTTCCTTTGTCCCTATAGGCCTAGCCTGGCTGCTGGGAGCTGGTGGCACAGGAAATAATGTTGCCTGCAATAAGTTCTGTTTCAAAACACACATCCTTGGCATATATGTTTAGTGTTATATACTAGGTATAACACTAGTCGTCATCATCATCTATAAGCCTGTTTGGTGTTTGTTTCCTCAGATTATAATAGCAACATTAGAGAGGTGACTGCATCCATTTTATGCTTCTTTGCGCTCTTCGCTGTGATCGCTCTGATCCCAATACTTTGGAAAAACAGGTAATCCTAAACACTCTTCATCAAAAGAGTGGTCCTAAGAACACAATTCACTTCTAGAATTTCCTCCCATGCAAACCTTAATGTTGTGAATGAGAATGTTGCAAAAAGCAGAAAAACATGGAGTCACTACAAACTAATGGCTGTTTCAGACATGAAGTTCAGTGTAGCTACAGTAACTGCAAACCCAGAAATGTAATGAGAGGTGCTTCTCAAAAGAGATGTGTTACCATGGGGAGCTGGTCTTGTGCACTGACTCTCAATTCCTATACTAGTAAGGGTAAAGGTAAAGGGGACCCCTGACCATTAGGTCCAGTTGTGACCGACGCTGGGGTTGCACGCTCATCTCGCTCTATAGGCCGAAGGAGCTAGCGTTTGTCTGCAGACAGCTTCCGAGTCATGTGGCCAGCATGACTAAGCTGCTTCTGGTGAACCAGAGCAGCACACGGAAACGCCGTTTACCTTCCCGCCGGAGCGGTACCTATTTATCTACTTGCACTTTGACGTGCTTTTGAACTGCTAGGTTGGCAGGAGCAGGGACCGAGCAACGGGAGCTCACCCCATCGCGGGGATTCGAACCGCCGACCTTCTGATCGGCAAGTCTTAGGCTCTGTGGTTTAACCCACAGCGCCACCCGTGTCCCTTCCTATACTAGTACGGGTGGACAAATCACAGCAAGCAGTTGGGGGTTGGCATAGTTGACTGCTGGCCTGGACTGTTTTGTGTGGAAGAACTTCCACAGATGGTCCAACCACTAACTGTGCAATGCACAAGGGGTTTAGGATATGGCATAACCAGGGTTTCACTGGTACAAGGGAGCCTACGCAGGCAAAAATATCCCCATCTTTTAACCCAGAAACTGTCTAATGAGTGGAACCCAAGCCCACCGCCAATCTGTCTGGTGCAACATCCCTAAAAGTGGCATGACAGGATGAGTTTGCTCAAAATATATCTCCAGTAGATTGTAGACACTGGGTTTTCCATCCACACCTGAAAGTTTCATTGGTAGAATCCAGTATAGAGTAAGATATTCAGTAAGAGGTTAGGCCTGCAATGTTCCTCACTGAGGAAAAGAGACTCTCCAATGGAGCTACCCAAAAGATGTTCCCAGTAGGTTCTACTGCCACGGAATTTTATGGATTTAGAAAGCTGGGAACAACATTTCCATGGAGGTGGTCATGAGAACTACTCAAGGGCTGTTGGTGTTCTTCATGGCTCATTCACAAGCAATGTTGTAAGAATGTTCGCCATCACTTCCTTTATTGCGTTATCTCTTCTTTTTTCCAGAATAAAGCCTGCTGTGTGGCCCACCCTCCCTAACCACAAGAAAACTTTGGATAAACTCTGCCACAAACTAAGAAAGGTTGGTGCTTTTGCTTCTTCCCATTGCAGGATATTAGAAACTAGTACCATCAAGTCCTTAGCAGGTTTGTGTGGCGGAATGGGGGTTGGGGTGGATTTTCTCCCACTATCAGTTTTCTTCCTTGTAAAAATTGCCTTTTCTTATTGGCTATATTTTTAAAAAACAAGATTTATATACCTCTTAACTGATGAAAGCTTACAAGCCATTTACATAAAACAATATAAAATATGGATGAAAAATAAAATCAAACTTTAAAAACAAGTAGATATGAAGTACATTAAAATGTAGATAATATTTGCAATTTTAAAACTGATATATATATATATATATATAAAATATAATATAAAACTACATGTCTGGGTAGGCTTCCTGTCAGCTGTGGTGGAAGTGCAGAGGCAGAAGTGCCAGATTAGTTCAACCACTGCACTCTCTGGTCTCTCCACTGCCTCCCTCTTCCAGTAAGCACTGCATTGAGGCTGATTGGAGTCCAGACATATTAAGTGAAATAGGATTAAAAGATTTGTGTGTTTGGAGAAACACATACTGACGTGCTGACGAATTTTCATAAGGGTTGGTTTTCGTTGTTGTTGTTGCAAACTGATGCAGAAATGTAAGAATGAGAAACTGAAAGAAGCACAGTCGACAGACTTGCCTTTCCCCAGCCACAGCAATGACGCTCTTATTCCGATCCCATAAAGGAGAGCTGTTAGGGCTAGGAAAGTGTCTCACAAACCTTTACTTTCCAATGGAGGAGGTTTCATGTGGTTTCTCAGACTGTGGTACTTCCCACATAGGAAATTTACCGCCTGCGAAACTCTTTCACCCTGAACTGGGTGGGTGGTCTTCTTCGTCGCTCTCTCCCAGCCCTCATTTCCTATCCATAAAATGTGGAAAAGAAAAAATGAATAATGGCTTGTTCATTTTGAGGATGAACTAGAGGAGGTCCCAGAACCGCTCAGCACTTGGGAAGTTCTCTCAGTAGAAACAATTATTGTTTATTTCAAGTGTTTAAGTGGAATGCATGCCGAGAGCTCAAAGTGTAGTCTCATTTACCCTAAGCAGTAAATCTGCCAAGAGGGCCAGTGTTACGATCTCTGAACAGGCTGGGAGGACACAGCTTGCCTGAGGCTGCCCATCAGTGCTGGATTTACATATAAGCTAAACAAGCTATAGCTTAGGGCCCCACTCTCTTGGGAGCCCCAAAAAAATTTAAAGGGGAAAAAACCTGGATGTACATTTCCAAAATACAAGATAAAAAACAAATAAAATAAAACCTACATACAGCAACAATGTTTTGTGTTGTGTTGTGTTGTGTTGTGTTGTGTTGTGTTGTGTTGTGTTGTGTTGGCTCCTATATGTTAAGTGCAAATGGCTTTAGATACCTATTAGGTCCAACAAAATGAACTGGACTCCTTGGCAGGTTTTGAATAAACATACACAAATTTATTATTGGCAACATATAGATAGATAAATTAAGGATCTTTACAATTTTATAATATGCAGAGAATAACACGTGCTGAAAAACAGAGAGAGGAGCTGAGGGAAGTCTGGGGGGAGGGGGAGTTTCTTTTAGGGAGGAGGTTGGGTAAAATAGGGGGAAATGAGGATGATATGTTTTTGATAAATTGCTATGTTGAAATTCCATATATATATATATATATATATATATGCAGGTTTTGGTGTCCTCGGGTGTCTTCCCGTGTAAAAGTTGGGG
>JAXCMG010000039.1:16310779-16349224 GCA_034642415.1 Podarcis siculus
CCAAAACCTGCATTCCTGTACCCGTGAAAATCTACGAAAGCAAATATATATATATATATATATATTTAAAAGATACCTATTAGGTCCATAAATTACCATATAGCATATATTCAACACAAAAAAACAGTGACAATTTGTTGTTGACAAAGGACAGCTGGACATATAAAGGGCCCCATTACCTTCAGTAGCTTAGGGCCTCATCAAACCTAAATCCGGCCCTGCTGTCCATAGAGGCCTACTCATTCCATAGACTCAGAAGGCTGAGGTGGTAGAACGACCTGCTCCTTCATGTTAAAAACTCCCAACAAACTATAAATCTATACAGCTGTCAAAGTGCTTAGCTATACCGCCCCCTCTGTCATGAGATGTTAGTTTCCATTTGCACACAGTTTTGTTCTGCTTTCACATTTGGAAGTAGCCTTGTCCACCTGTAGTTTGAAGTCGTGCAGTCCATTCTCTCTCTTTTTCACATTAATTTTTATTAGATTTTTCAAAGGTTTTAACAAATTTACATCACAAAAAACTATAGCAGTCACTTCTATTTTTCTTTTTGACTTCCCACCCCTCCCCTTTCACACGGAATATCCCTGTATCCCGGTAGAATTCCGAAGTAAGCTTCTTCAGTCCCGAGAGTTTGGAATACGTTCCCATCCATAAGGTGGACAGCATTCGGGCCAAGTCAGAACGTTTGCTGCTTGCCTGGGATTTTGACGTTCCAGAAAAGATGGGGAAAGGACTGGAACAAAAGAACCTGGTTCATATCAACCATGGGTGGCTGAAACTGCCTCTGGCATATGAAGGAATGTGGCCGGTTGAGACACTGGATAAGCATGTGGGCAGAAGACTCCTCGCTCCTGAGGATGACACATTAATCAATGCCAACCCATATGAGAAAGGTGGTGTTGGCAACCAAGATGGCGGTAGTGATGCTCTCCTCAACCAGGCCAGTTCTACGCATCCCGCTGCCATCCTGCCTGGACCTGAGTCTGAGAACTGTCTTCAAGCTTACGCAGATGTAACAGTGCCAAATAAAGAAGAGGCCTATGTCACTATGGCGAGTTTTTTCGAAAACAAGGGGAATTTTCAAAACTAGGAGTTCTGGCACATGGCATGATTGGGCTCTCCAAGTATCATTTTTGGGCATTGACCAGATCAGTGAGAAGATTACACCAGCCTTGAAGTTAGCCACTAGCCTGGTGGCCATAGGTGACTCGGAATTCCATGCAGGTGAGTGCTCCCTGCATAGAAACCATGGGGTTTGCTAGAGGAAAGAAGTCTTGTCCTCAGTGTCCAGCTTCTGTCAGTCACCAGCAAGCGACTTTTCACAGAATCATAGAATTGCAGTGTTGGAAGGGACCCCGGGGTCATCTAATCCAATGCAGGAATCCTGCCCTGGGTGGGCTCGAACCTTTTTCCAGGCTAGTAACTTTTGTGGACTTGTTTGCAAGGCTGAATTACATGACCTGGTTTTCCATGCTGGCATCTTTTGCCCTGCCCTGGCTCTGAAGTTTGCTGCTCAGCTTTTTAATTGTCGTGTGTCAGGGACACGTTCTGGTTTTCTCATCATTGTAGCAACACTGGGAAGCTGCACCAGCAGAACCACCACCTGCTTCAAAGCTCTTAAATGAAAAAGTACTATAGGTCAGGTGGGATCTGAAAAACCTATATTTTAGCCTAGCCTCCAGTCTTAGGCAGCAGAGCTTCCAAATACCAGCCTCTGCGAACTGGGAAAGTGTTCTTGTGCTCAGGTCATGCTTGCAGGCACCTGGTTGGCTGATCAGAACAGGATATCGGATTCAATGGGCCACAGGCCCTGATCCAGCAGGTCTTCTTGTGTTCTTATGTCTGCATTTAGATATTTCCCTAAGGTCAAGTTGCCTGTTGCTGTAAACACAAGTCACTGAAAATATTTCCTTCTGAGCAATGCCGTAAAAATCCGCTGGAAAGAACAGGTACTTACAATAGTGCTTTGTCTGTTTTTTCAACGGAGACTTGCCAGAATAAGGGCTGCATTCTAAAATCATTGATGTGTACAAAACACTGGGATGTTTGCAGAGATTTCATTAAACCCAGACAAGTTTGCACCTCCAGAATACTGGATTGCACCGCTTTGGAGTTTTTAGGACACCCACTGGCTGTATCCACCACCTCAATTGACTTTTGTGGAGAAACAGCCGAAAAGTTGCACAAGAGCACGTTCGTCGAAATGGGGTTTCCATGGGAGAGGCTGCCAATGATTTGTACACACTCGGGGGGGGGGGGGTTAGCCTTGCTGCAAAAATCCAGTTCTCAAGTAATCCTGAAAAGAGTGGCTGACAATAGAAATATTTTGGATCTTTTAACAGCTCTGTTCCAAATTGGTCTGGCACATGTCATGCCGTTGAATTGTGTAGGGGTTTTTTTATTATTGCAAAGGTGGCTCCTGGCTGATCAACGTAGCTCTGATTGATGGATCTGCCCTTTATAAATTAGTCTAATCCTCTTAAGAACACAAGAACAGCCCTGATGGAGCTGGCCAGTGGCCCATCTAGTTCATCATGTTGTTCTCATAGTGGCCAAACAGGTGCCTGCAAGCAGAACCAAAGCGCAACAGCTCTTAGTGGTTGGCATTGCAACTTCGGCAATGAATTCTGTGTATGAATTGTGTGTTGTGTGAATAAGGCGTGGTTATATATGTTACTTTGAAGGAATGGGTTTCTGTGCAGTCAGTTTGAAACGGGACCCAAAACCCCCCTTTTCTTCTTTCTCCAAGGGAGCATTTCTAAAATGCATTAACTTGAGCTGTTGAGCAAATGCATAGCAAGAACACAGCTGTATAAACAAAGCTCTCTTCTTTATCAGTCACGACAAAGGATGACCTTGGCTGTTCCAGTGGAGTAGGGATGGCACGTCTAGGTCTTATCTTACATCCTGAACACACTCTGACGCACAGACCTAGTCTGGGAACAGCGCTAGAGTGTGTTCTTGGATTTGGTGACCTCTTGCTCCAAGATAAGAGTATAGGAACAGGAATACCCTTTTATGGTCAGGAGTACAGGAAGGAAAGCCCTTTTATGGCTAAGAGTACCGGAGCAGGAACATCTGTGATATCAACCTGCGTGTACAAGCTGACGTGGCTGGATTCCTGTGGAAGGGGGGAGAGGGTGCCTGGAGGATATATATACTGCATGAAATTTCTCATTTCTTTGGACTTGCTGTGGACTGCTGCTCCGGAGAGCAAAAAAAAAGAACTCTTTCTCTGAACCAACCCTCGGTGTCATTTGACTTCCTTCCTCCCGTCCAGGAGCAACGGAGAGCCCACCAATCGGTAGAGTCTAATAAGGCTACAACTTCACTGGAGCATTTTATATGTACTGGTTGATACAGCTATCAATTCATTGCCTGCTACTGTAGCAACAATTAAAACTTGAATTCTGTCATGAATTGCTGCTTAATTTCTCACAAGGCCATTCAAGGATCCTGGAAGGCTGACATATATATCTGCTCAGTGTATATCTGCTCAGCCACATTCCAATCATTTGCTGTTTACTGATGATATGTTTTTGCTGCTGAAGATTTTGCTGAAGATTTATTGGGTTGGATATAAAGATTACTGTGTGGTTTTTATTGCAGCATATGGATATTCTTTCTGACTTTATGGGCCAGATAGAAATGCCTGAAGGGGCACATTCAGCTTCTAATATATATGTGTGTGTTTGTGTGTGTATATAAACATAAACACACCGACACACCCGGACGTATACAGATATGCTAGAATTTGCTAGAATGTATATGTGCTCATCTTTGTACTGGTGAAAAAGGTCTCAAGTATTTGAAAATGTTTTACATTCTTTTTTTATGTATGTTTGAAAATGAAAATGAAGTAAACTCTTGGCGTCAGTGTTATCCAGTGAATGCAGTTTTAATTCATATGCACTTGACATTACTAAGGAGTACCAGAAGCGGTTTTTCTCTCCCTCCTCCCTGCCTCACTGAAAGGCAATGAGTCATCCTACCAAAAGCCCGTTTAATTGTTTTGCTGACATATTGGAACATAAAAATCTGCATAAATCCAGGGACTTTGGAAGCAAGGGGGTCACATAGATTTCTGAGCCGAAGCAGATTCCATATGCAAAAGGAGAAATGGCAGGTAAAAACCAAAGGATGCACTCTGGCAAGGATTTCATCACTCGTCTTTTTTACTTCAGGAGCCCGTCTTCTTGGGGGTAAACTAATTGTGGCTTCAGCAATCAGAGTGGGTTGCATTTCAACACTGGCTTTGCTTTAGCAGAAAGTACTTCTGCTTGGGACGTGGGTGGCGCTGTGGGTTAAACCACAGAGCCTAGGGCTTGCCGATTAGAAGGTTGGAGGTTCGAATCCCCGCAACGGGGTGAGCTCCCGTTGCTCGGTCCCTGCTCCTGCCAACCTAGCAGTTCGAAAGCACATCAAAGTGCAAGTAGATAAATAGATACCACTGCGGTGGGAAGGTAAACGGCGTTTCCGTGTGCTGCTTTGGTTCGCCAGAAGCAGCTTAGTCATGCTGGCCACATGACCCGGAAGCTGTACGCCAGCTCCCTCGGCCAATAAAGCGAGATGAGCGCCGCAACCCCAGAGTCGGCCACGACTGGACCTAATGGTCAGGGGTCCCTTTACCGTTTACTTCTACTTGCACAAGTAGAGGCACCCCATTTTTACTGTTCTGCCCTCCACCTACCTACCACAAACCTGTGCATGAGTCCCCATGCTGACAAGTGGGTCCCCCACAATCCTCAGGAACAGCTTTTCAGTGGAGAGGCAAATTAAGTGGGTATGAGGGATCAACAAAAATCAGGTGCCCTGCCTTGTTGATGCACAAAGTCAGGAGTGGGGAACCGCAAATGCAGCCCTCCAGGCTTTTCTATCTGGCCCTCACATTCTTCCTGGGCCTCACACCCCTCTCCTCAGACCAGACCCCTCACTGACGTTGCTTCCAACCCCAGGTGTTTTTTTGCTTGGATGAAAATGTACTACAGCTCTGATAATGCGCCTTGTTTGTGTGACTAGAGCAGGCGTCAGCAACCTTTTTCAGCCATGGGCCGGTCCACCGTCCCTCAGACCTTGTGGGGAGCCGGACTATATTTTGAAAAAAAATAACGAATTCCTATGCCCCACAAATAACCCAGAGATGCATTTTAAATAAAAGCACACATTCTACTCATGTAAAAACACACTCATTCCCAGACCATCCGTAGGCCGGATTGAGAAGGTGAATGGGCCACATCCGGCCCCCGGGCCTTAGGTTGCCTACCCCTGGACTAGAGGATAAAGAGGGTTGTGTGAATGTGTGTGCAGACTCTAGCCTGCTGCATACAAAGGTAACTTCTTCACTTGTTGCTCCACCCACTTTTGCCTCTGGCTCCACCCACCACTGCCATGTGGCCCCCCTGGAAGGTTGGCCAGAAGGGAGTGTGGCCCTGGGGAATGTGAAAAAGCTTCCTTGCTCCTGCGCTAAGGCAAAACCATCATTGGATACAACCCAGCATTCCCAACCTTGTGTTTGCTGAATAATGTACAGGGAGGAATTTCAGGGGTGATGCTTCTCCACCCACCACTTTTCTTCCGGCAACCCCTCCCCAGATATTGCTTCCCCCTCTTATTACTGATCTCAGAGCCTGACTGAGGGGGTAGTAATGAGGCTAGGAAACTGGGGGCAGGGAAAGGAGTTGAGGAAAAGCAGCAGGTGGAGGAAGGGCTTATCATCCCTGACTCAAGCAGTACTTCTGTCCTCCTGACCCCTGTTCACATTTGTTACATTAGGAATCCCTGTTTGCTGAAATGAAAAGCACAGTTCCTCAGTGAGATCAGTCTTCCCAAAATAATAGGCACGGTGATAATTTTGGCTATTGCTTCTTCTAATTCACTCCTAGGAATGGTGCAGCTGGTTACTGCTCTAAATACAGCAGCACTGTCCTGTATATGATGAGGCTTAGGAGATGTTTACAATGACAGCAGCAGCAGCAGCAGCACTTTGTATTACAATAACAAAATCAGATTTTCCAAGCGTTTTTCATCATCACAATGAAGTAGACATCTGTGTCTATTGAGGCGCTGACACCTGCGTAATAGTTCATAAATTCTTCTGGTGTAACCTAAAATAGAGGAATTGTAAAGGGGAAAAAATTAATATCTTCATTTGTCTCGCCTGGAGCATGTTACCACAGACAAGAAATCAAGAAGGAAATTGCTCCACATGGAATATGTATTGCTGCTTTTCCCTCCAGATGTTTTGGACTATAACTCTCATCATCCCTCACCACTGAGTCCTGCTGTCTGGAGCCAATGGAGTTTGTAGTCCAACTACATCTAGAAGGCATCCGGTTTTCAGAAGGAACCTTATCAGAAAGGGGGAAATGTGGTGTCCATGACAGCAGAAAATAAAAAGCTGAACATGAGATGGGAATTCCCATTATGGAGTCCTTCTTTCCCTTTCCCTACAGCAAAGAACACCTTATGAGGGTTATGCAGCTATTATTTGCAATGGAAGGCCTTGTTAGTAAAAGGCACATTGAGCAATCAGATCCATTGATCCTCCTTAGAGTCCCAGGGCACTGGAATATAGAAAATAGTCGTGTTGAAGGATAATGGTAAAAAAAAGTGGGATGTAAAAGCCATAGGAATTTTGCATGTTAAAGCGTACAAACACAAAGGTTGTCTCCTCCACTTCTGCTCACTGGTCAAACCCCCATGGAGTTCACATATCCCATTCCCACCCCCCATCCGACTAATGTTCAAGATAGAGCAAGGGTATAAGAAGAGCTTGCTGGATCAGGCCCATCTAGTCCAGCATCCTGTTCTTGCGGCGGCCAGCCAGATGCCTGCGAAAAACCTGCACGCAGGGCCAGAAAGCAATAGCTTCCTCCTGTGGTTTCCAGCAACTGGAATTCAGAAGCCAGTCAGCATCCATCTGCAACATGGCTAGTAAAGGTAAAAGTAAAGGGACCCCTGACCATTAGGTCCAGTCGTGGCCGACTCTGGGGTTGTGGCGCTCATCTCACTTTATTGGCCAAGGGAGCCGGCGTACAGCTTCCGGGTCATGAGGCCAGCATGACTAAGCCGCTTCTGGCGAACCAGAGCAGCGCTCAGAAACACCATTTACCTTCCCGCTGGAGTGGTACCTATTTATCTACTTGCACTTTGACGTGCTTTCGAACTGCTAGGTTGGCAGGAGCAGGGACCGAGCAACGGGAGCTCACCCCGTCGCGGGATTCGAACCGCCAACCTTCTGATTGGCAAGTCCTAGGCTCTGTGGTTTAACCCACAGCGCCACCCTTTAACCCACAGCGCCATCCATCATGGCTAGTAGCTATGCCTAATTTTCTGCACTGTGTGTAATTATTGTGCCAACCGTCTTGTTTTTTTTAAAGCAAAACCCTTAAATGTTACAAATGCGCCACCTTTCTGTCAACCTGCAATATTTCACTTGCCTGTCCGTCTTTATCATAAGGCGAATCGAAGTTATCCAGAAACAGCCTGAAAACTTGCTCTTCGGACCATTCCCCGTTCTGGTACTTGGGATGGTGTTTTGCATTGTAGACTCCTCGTAAATCTTCAATGGTGACAATCCCATCCCCGGTCTTGTCTAGCTTTCGAAAGGCTTGCATGATGACTTCTTTTCTTGTGTTAGACATGGGAGGCTTTAAAACAACACCAACACCAACAAATGAACATAGTAAAATCATTGGATCGTCACCCATGTCCAGCAGGGTCTTTGTACCTCCCAGCACTATTACTGTAATAAAAATATTGGCAGATTGGCTGCGTTTCCTTTAATGTGTTCATAGGGCTTTGGGTCACCAAAAGGAAGGTTGCAGGACCCATTTGATCATAAAGGACTTATATCCTGCTTTATAGACCTGGGATAAATGATAGAAAGGATAGGAGTGTGATTCACTGTGTCCATACAATCAGAGGGGTTGCCATCTGCAGGAAAAGCAGCATAGCCGTGTGGTACCTCACTGAGTAATATATTTATTAAGGCATCATCATTTGTGATCAGGGTTTTAAATTGTATGGAGAGGCTTCATGAGTACAGGGCATTCAGAGGTTTGCCCTCCAAGTTGTGGAGGGTGACAGCAACAGGGCTGGAGCTCAGCACTCTCAGCCCCACTTCCCCCCACACAATACTGTTCACAAGGGGGGAAATATAACACCGGAAGGAGGCTAGTTTGCATACAGTTAGATGGGCAGGCATAAAATCCTGTGCACATGACAACCAAGCAGTGTTTGAGGCAGAGCTAACAAAACGAACCCCATCCCTTCATGTATGGGCATTTACAGAGGGCATGATGGAATGCATACAGCCATGTGAAAGGAGCTTAAAACGGATTTCAAAGGATTGGTTAATATACTGAGCCTACTAGCCTACATACACTTACTAGTGAGCAAGGCCAATGAACATACAGGGACCTGCTCCAGAGTGAATATGGGCTGCATATAATTGTATTTTCATATAACTTACTTTGGGCTTCCATGACTGTTTCATTTCACCATGATGGCGCTTTTTATGAATCACCATCCACAAAAGGAAATGGTACATTGCAGGTGTGTTTTCAAAATAGAATTCATAAGCTTTTATAGTACCGTATTGGCCTGAATATAAGCCCCACTTTCCCCCCCAAATTCCGACTGTGAAAAGTTAAAGTGCAGCTTATATTTGCGACCTTACGGTATGCAGCCAGGAGCGCAGGGCAAACAGCACCAGGAGCGTGGCAAAGCAGCGCCCGCCCCATGCGTAGTCCCCCGTCTTCCCCCAAGACCAGGAAGGGAGAAAGTGAGCAAGGGGAAAGGCCGCCGGCAACGCAGCACAGCTCCCCCCCCCCCCAGTATGCATCCAGGAGCAGCGAGGAAGGGAGCGGCTTATATTTGGGTATTTTTTCTTTTTTTCTTTTCCCTCCTCCAATTTTAAAGGTGCGGTTAATATTCAGGTGCAGCTTATATTCGGGCCAATACGGTAGCTACTGCCTGGCTCACATGCAATGGGAAGCCAATGTTAACATCAACCAAAGTTTATGAACCAACAACAAACCATGGCCTATGTGTGTGGTTTGTTTGTGACTAATAAACCATGGTTAAGCTGCTGAACAGAGTCCACATGTTCACAGTAAGCTATTGTTTATTAAACAATGGTTAAATTATATTTTTGTTACACTTAAGACCAGTGCTTTTTTTCTAAAAAAAAAAAATGTTTAGAGGTACTCTCATTTTCCTACTCATATTTAAATACTGCCCCTCAATGAGGCCAAACTTAGATTCACTAAATGCTTAGGGGCATGAGTCCCCTTGTGTCCCACCAGAAAAAAGCACTGCTTAAGATGAAGGTGGCGCTGTGGGTTAAACCACAGAGCCTAGGACTTGCCGATCAGAAGGTTAGCGGTTTGAATCCCCGCGATGGGGTGAGCTCCCGTTGCTAGGTCCCTGCTCCTGCCCACCTAGCAGTTCGAAAGCACGTCAAAGTGCAAGTAGATAAATAGGTACCGCTCCGGCGGAAAGGTAAACGGCGTTTCCGTGTGCTGCTCTGGTTCGCCAGAAGCGGCTTAGTCATGCTGGCCACATGACCCAGAAGCTGTACGCCGGCTCCCTCGGCCAATAAAGCGAGATGAGCGCCGCAACCCCAGAGTCGGCCACGATTGGACCTAATGGTCAGGGGTCCCTTTACCTTTACCTTGAAGAGCTTTTTGCACTAAAGTTACCATTCTATATTTCTATGACACAGAAAGCATTTCTTTTAAAAATAAAATAAAATAAAAGAGCCTTACCCTTAATGTTATGAGAAATTCATCAAAGTCTATGGTTCCACTCCCATCTTTATCAAAGATCTTGAAGATCTTTTCAGCTTCGTCTTTGTCAATCATCACAGCGTAATCATTGAGGCCTTTCAAGAACTCTTTGAAATCGATAGTCCTGCTGTTGTCATCATCCATGATTCGAAAGACCCTGAAGAAAAGAAGGGCCACTTTGAAGAAAAGAGTAATAAAATAAAAGAGGATGGAAGAAGAATAGAGAGCAGACACTGATATCAAGAAGTTAGGACACAAGCATTCAAGAGAAAAGAAAGAACACAATCCTTTCTCAACCAATAGGTCAGCTCAGTCAACTCCTATGTAAAATAAATAAATGTGTAGCATTCATCTGAACTGTTTCCATTCCATCCTCCCTCTCCCTTTCTCCTTTTGTGCCATGCCTTTTAGATTACAAAAGACCTGTCTTGTTCTAACTGTATATAAGTCATTCACGGCGTCCTATCAGCCAAAGACTAGCATACCAATAAGTAAATCTGGACTCTGTTTTCAGATATTGCAAATGAAATGTGCAGCTTCAAGTCCTATAGTCCCCCAAATAGTTAATAGTTAATGTTATTTCTAAGGTTCAAGGCAGTTGCTTGAGTTTGCTACAGAAAAAACCCCTACTTTCATTGCTTTAACTCATCATCAGTACTGCTGTGCTGTTATTGACAACCATGCATTTTATGCTTCCTTTTGCAAGCTACAGATGAATAGTTTTGCCCTAAGTGATGTTGTTTGGGGCCTATGACTTTCCTTCCTTCATTCCTCATTTCCAAACCCTCTTACCATTGCAGCCCATTCCTGCAATGCAGGGGGGTGGACTAGATAACTCACTGGGTCCCTTCCAACTCTACAGTTATATTTAACATTACGTGAGTTCATGAGCTGTGAAGTGAATTCAGGTGTAATGAGGCCCCTACAGCCTTCAACTGGTTCAGGTAAGTATTTTCTCTTTCTTGACAGTTTGGCTGCCTCATAACGTCAGTGCTTGAGGGCTTCTTGAAACAGAACACGGAAATCCAAATGTCTATTAAGCAAGGCCAGCTGTGCTTCAGTAATCTCCTGGCCTACAGAAGAATGTGGGCTGGTTTAATAATTTACCTCATGAACTCATTTTACCTGGCGAGGCCTTTGATGCCAGCAGAGCCCCTTGCTAGGCACTGAAGGCGAAGTCTCTCGATTGGATCTGTAGTTTTGGCAAGGTCTCTTTTGGCTCGGATTGCCATCTCCCGGTCGTGTCTCGCTGTGCCTGGCATCTAGGAGAGAAAAAAATGGCCAAAATGTTGGCAACCCTACTCGTAAGAAGGAGCTTCATTTACTAGAGTGAAGATGTTCTGTTTGTATGTCCACACCTGTACATAAAAAGTGCATGTGCCTATATGAGTCTGGTTGCAAAGGCTTTTGCAAGGGGAGTTTTGAAAATAAAACAGAATGGATGAATGTAAAAATGCAATGGATGGATTCTGAGATGCAATGTGTGAGTCAGTCAACTGAAGAAAAGGATTCAGTCACAATATTCGGCCACTTTTCCAGAATGTATAAGTTTTGTAGAATTTTATGTGCGTCGTTTGTCAGGCTTGGAGGGCAGCTTCCTCAAACCTGGCTGTGTCTCTCCAGTACAGTGGTACCTCGGGTTACATATGCTTCAGGTTACATACGCTTCAGGTTACAGACTCTGCTAACCCAGAAATATTACCTTGGGTTAAGAACTTTGGTTCAGGATGAGAACAGAAGTTGTGCTCCAGCAGCTGGAGGCCCCTTTAGCTAAAGTGGTGCTTCAGATTAAGAACAGTTTCAGGTTAAGAACGGACCTCCAGAACGAATTAAGTACTTAACCCGAGGTACCACTGTACAGCAACGGAGGTTTGGTGATTAGTAATTTACAAAGTATACAACCAGAGCTTCCGAATGTTTGCTTGAAAACGACTCCTATATTTCACTGAAGCTTACTACCAAATCAGTGTGCATTATGTTGCAGCCTAAATGATTTAGCATTTCTTCACTTGGGAAATCTCTCATTTAGCGGAGGACAGATCTGGCATAGTCCTGTCCTTTTCCCATCCATCACCAAGATTCCCTTTTGCTAAATAATCCAGAATATAAATCTGTGTGTGTGTTGGAGCGAAAAGAAAAGGAGGATTTCTTCAAGGTGTGTATGTACAACTCAAGAATGTTTGCAAAATATGCAAAATATGTTCTGCTGTTATATCTAGCTAGCAGTGAAATGTAGATTTCTTTTTTTTCCGAAACAGCCAATGGTTTTGCAAGGCTCTGATGGTATCAGTCCAAAGGGTCATTGTGCTAAACTGGAATTTCAACCTTCCCTTAAGAAGAAATACAAAGATCTACTAAGAACATAGTACAAACATATTAGGTTTTGAATGATGCACACATTTTTTCCTCAGTGTAGCAACACATCTTAGACTTGGAAACCCAAGAAGGTGCTGTAAGTGGTATTTAAAAGGGGGAAATCTCTGAAATGTTAATTAATAATATATACATATAATTTATAAGTTAAGATAGTTCCCCCCAAAATAGAAATGGATTGGACTGGCAGCTGAACCTTACTTCAACACTGATGATGGAGCAGCATCCTCCACAAAACCTCAGGCAGTAGGCCAAACAAGGGGTGCCAGGGCAAACCATTTGGGAACAGAAAGGGGGGTTTTCTACCCTGACTCAAAACAAAACATAATATTGATTTCCCCCCCTTTCATATGGAATAAGGTTGGCGGTTCGAATCCCCGTGACGGGGTGAGCTCCCATTGCTCGGTCCCTGCTCCTGCCAACCTAGCAGTTTGAAAGCACGTCAAAGTGCAAGTAGATAAATAAGTACCACTCCGGCGGGAAGGTAAACGGCATTTCCGTGCGCTGCTCTGGTTCGCCAGAAGCGGCTTAGTCATGAGCGCCACAAACCCAGAATAGGTCACGACTGGACCTAATGGTCAGGGGTCCCTTTACCTTACAACTGGAATAACATGGCCTCCAAGTATACGTAAGTCAGCCATTCCTCCTTTAAGTTTTGGCTCAGATGCACTAAAAAAAAAAAGTTCTAGAAAGTAGATCCTTACATGAGCCATCTCACTTAATATGGCACAATTGTGCATGCCTTCACTTCTGATGTTTGTCTTCAACATCTGTTATCCATAGAGGCTCTGCCATTGAACATGGATGTTCCATTTTAGTCATCACAGCTAATAAAGGGGTAGCACAGACCCTCCTTTTATCCATCCTTTAAACCCATCTAATGTTAGTGGGCATTAGCATATCCTGTGGCAGTGAATTCCGTAAGTGAATCAAAGTTGAGGAATACAGGAGCTCCCTCAAAGAGGCACCAGCTCTTAGTTCTCTGCTGCTTGATACCATCAGTCAGCATGGTGTGGCAGCATCTTGGGAACTGATGACGTGCTATAAATAAGTGAGTCTTATCTCAGTGATTTGGGAACAGTGCATTAATAACCCAGTTGAAAAGAACCAGATTCACAGTCCTATGCATCAGCTTCTTAAATACTTATTTAACAGCCGAAACCACATAGATGGCTATTGCCAGAAAGCAAAACTGTTTTGTCGAAAGAACCCTGTGGGAAGCTGCTGGCCTTGGCTGCAGCCATTTTTACTGTTCCAACACAGTCTCTCTTTTTGCACTGGCGTGGTGAAAATCCTGAGTCATGACAAATCCCTTCCAAACACCTTTCTACATAGTGCTGCACAACCCCTGGACTCAACAGCCCTTCAAACACCAAGTACGGTTTAGACAGATGGTTGATCAGGATGAACAGCTGCCTTTGCTTTGTCCCTGACAGTAAGTCTGGTCTTAAATGAGGAAGCAGAAATGGGCAAGGTGGAAAGCGTCTTTCTTTACACAGAATTATCCTGTGTACTTTCTTGTGCATTGATTTCCCAAAACATGCCATAAATCTCCCTCTGACTACACGGTCATACTTATTTACTGCTAATTCGACAGATGGCCTGTTTGTTGCATTTTATTGTGTTTTGTCTATTGTATTTTTAATCTGGTCTTCACTGCTTTGCAGGCCTTCAGACCCAAAAGCAGAATACCAATGAAGTTTAATAATAATGTGGTGGTAAAAAAGTAGAGATAAGCACACTCACAAACTCCAAAGGCAACATGAGGAGGTCCCATTCGAACCCAGCTTGGTTTCCTCCCCTAGTGCTAGAACCAGATTGGTTCTTCCTCCAATTTTGTTCACAGAACTTATTCTGTAAATATGAACAACTTACTGGCCCCGGAAGCATACCGTACTATATTTCTATATGCATCAACTTTTAAAATAGGCAGTATCTTTAAAAAGTAAAGAGCACAGGAACACTGGACTATATCAACCTAAATTAAAGGATACTCTTCCTGAGTCAATCAATAAAGAAATGAAGAAAAAAACCATTTACCTTTAATTTGTTACCTGTTGCTCCTAACCTGAAACTACAGACGCTCCCTTGTACAGTTTAGGGAAAGTGGGCCTGTCTCTTCCTAGCATCTCTTCCCGCCCCTGGTCTACACCTCCCCCTTCTGATTGGATAGACTATGGTAATTAATGCAGAACCATGGAGAGCAGCGAAGGGTGACTGGAAGACGGGAGTGTCCGTCCATCTCAGATTACTTGTTTACATAGTGCTACCCTGCCTAGAGTTTATCACCTTGTTTCCACGGAGACATGGCTTGCTGTGAAAGGCCTAGCACAACCTGCCAGGGATTTCATTGTTCCTGCGGCTTGCGATGCTCCTCCCAGCCTTCTGCCTTCACTTTGGCTTTGCTGTATTCAGGAAGAAAACGCTTTCTCTGAAACACAGGGACAAAGCAGCAGAACAGAAGCCCTCGTGTGCTTTTTGGAAGAAATGTAGTATTGTGCTCAGGCACAGAGAGAGCTGGAGAGGTTTAAATGATCTATCCACTGCAATCAGACTGAACAAGTGTACAGAAGTACAGAAACTTAACACTGCTCCTTAGCACATTTCATATCTTACGTGGAAGTGCTTTCTTCCCCATGGGATGTCTGTCGGTAGCGAATGTGTACAAGTCCAAATTTAGTACAATAGAGCAAAACAGCAAAGCAAGCTTCTTAAATGATATACAGTCGTACCTTGGTTTTCGGACAGCTTAGTTCTAGAACGTTTTGGCTCCTGAACACCGCAAACCCAGAAGTGACCGTTCCAGTTTGCGAACTATTTTTGGAAGCTGAACGTCCGATGGGGCTTCCGCAGCTTCCGGTTAGCTGCAGAAGCTTTGGTTTCTGAACGTTTTGGAAGTCGAATGGACTTCCGGAACGGATTCCATTCGACTTCCAAGGTACGACTGTATTTGGCTAGTACCAGTATGGCAAAGGGAACACTACAGATTCTTAAGAATTTACTGAGCTTGAAACATTAACTGCCAGAATACTCCTGGGAAGCAATAGGCGCAAGGACAGAGAGGAAGAAAGGGTATTTAAAAATTTCAGTGTTAAGAGGTGGATATAGTACTGTAAGAGCAGAAGACCCTGCTGGGTCAGGTCAATGGCCCATTTGTCTAGCGTCCTATTCCCACAGTGGCTGACCAGATGCCCATTCAAGCAAGATACAAGCCCAAGAGCAATCTCCCCTCCTGTGGTTTCAAGCAACTGGTATTCAGAAGTATTGCTGCCTCCAACTGTGAACACAGAACACAGCAATTATGGCTATTGATAGCGATTGACAGCCCTCTCCTCCATGAATTTGTCTAATTCTCTTTTAAAGCCATCCAAATTGGTGGCCATCACTGCTGCCTGTGGGAGCAAGTTCTGTAGTTTAACTATGCACTGTGTGAAGGACTTCCTTTTCTCTGTCCTGAATCTTTCATGCCCATGATTTCTAGCGTTGTGAGGGAGAAAAACTTTTCTCTATGGTCTTTTCGGAAGCCGAATGGTCTTTTCGGAAGCCGAATATCCCCCGCGGCTTCAGATTGAATGCAGGAAGCTCCGGCAGCCAACTGGTTTTTGGACGATTTTGGAAGTCAAACGGACTCTCAGAATGGATTAAGTTCGAAAACCAAGGTCTTTTTTAAACAGGCAAATCAGCAATGTAGGCGGGGCTTAAGTTGAATCTATCTATACTATTTGGTTTATTAATAGGACTTTTTTGTATGAGGACAGCAAATATGTTCATTCTATTTCTTTTTTTAAGGAAAAAACAAAAAAAGTGCATGGATCCTTTTCATGAATACGACTCTCATTTCATTTTAAGACTATATGCTCTGCTAATTTACTGAATTTTCTGTATTCAGTCTTGATAACCTTTCCGGCATTTCACAATTACACAGCAAACACTGACAAGGGAAGCATGATGTAATAAAGTTAATTTTAATTTCAACCAATATACAGCATTACATTTTAATTTATTAAGATAGTGATTCATATATCCCTTGTTAGATATAAATAATTATACACTGGCAGCAAATATACATCTCACTGTTCATGACTCCAAATCCTAATGCTGTTTACATAGCAGTTATTCCTGTTCCCAATAGGAGAGCAACATGTACCTTAACCATGAATGAGGCATTAACAGGGAAATAAATCAGTGACAGTAGCAAAGACAAGTGTTGCATGATTTCAGAAGCTAAGAAAACTGTATTCTCGCTTATCTGAGTTGAAACAAGAAATCTAAAAATTCTTATCAACACATTAAGCGTAAGGTTCCAGAAAAATATTACAAGTTCAAAAAAATTGGTCAGCATCACAAATATGTACACCACCATAGAATCTCAACACAGTCACATCCAAGTACCACTAGAATTTTTAGAAACTGTGACTTGAAAAACTACATTCCTGTGCATTATTCTGTTTGGTGGCCTGTTCTGCTACCACCAGTGTAGATAGAGAGCTCTAAGCAAAAGCAAGAATGTTTTCAAAACTTAGGTTTTGGTTTGAAGTTCCACAGCGGTGTATAAAGAGGAAGACACTAGAATCTTGGAAATATTAGCATCATGCAGTTTAAGTCTCAGGGACACCACCCAAGCAGCCTTGGCCTCACTCTGAAAGTGACCTCTGACACAGGGCTGCCTTAGTATCACTGCCCCACCCCAAGCCCCAGGCAGCTCCAGTGAGACACAGTGTGTTTCGCGATAATGTCAGTTCATCTCACTTGTATTGAAAATCATCCCATATCAACCAGTTTCAGCAGGACTTGCCCACCTTGAAGATCTCCAGTAAACCTCTGCTTACCTTCCAAAACATGAGAGGTAAGCTACAATTTGGCATTTCACCCATCATCATCCAAATCAAGTACTAGGGAGCTTTCAGAAGTCTCAATGCATGTGTTTTCTTATAACAATGTTTTCAGCAGTTGAAAGTTGAGTTGGGAAACCTGTGGCTCTCCAGATGTTGATGGGCCCCCAATCTGCATCAGCCCCAGGTAGCAGAGCTATTGCTCAGGGGTGATGGGGCTTGTCTAGCAACACCTAGAGGGCTAAAGGTTTCACACCCTTGTTCAAAAGAAATGAACTATTAAAAACATGACATCTCTGGTGCAATATTTCACAAATCCCCCACATCAGTTTGCTGATTAGCACTAGTTAACAACATCATTAAAATCCCAGCATTTTCAACACGTGAAAATCCCTTTTAATATCATAATCCATTATGTTTTCCATCAGTGTTTTGGAGAAATAAAACATTTAGGCCTTTTTAAATTAAAAAATATAGCTTAAAAATATGTTCTGTGCCATGTTTAATGGATCATACGTACTTAGGATATATGAGGAGCCCACTGATTTTCAAAGAAGTGCATGCACTGGGATTCAGCATCATACCATTTATTGGATTGAATTCCAACATTTATGAAAGTGAAATCACAGTTAATTGAAGGGACAGATAACATGCTTTCAACAGTCATTCACTTTCAACATATGCATTACTTAAATGACACTTCACTGAAGCTACTGTGAATCACATTAACACTGATTTCGCGCACCCCCCCCAAAAACCCTAAATCCTAAAATGCTTAACTAAAATGTTACACGAGACATGGATAAATACCACTACCGTTCCCCCACTCCATACCTTGTAACATCTGTGCATGACATCACATAGATGTGTCACGCCTTGTCCTTGTGGCCAAGAGCCAATGATGCGAGGAAGGACTGGAGCAATGCTCAGTATGGCATCACACATTCTTTGTTTAGGTATGAAGAAGGAGAAAGCAGCAGAGTCTACCCATGCCTAATAACATCTAGTTTAAGGACTGCAATCCTGCACTGTGTTAAGCTCCTTAAGTCCTATCAAAATCAATGGAATTTGAACAACCTGTCTGCAGGATTACAACCATGCTATTCAATATACAAAGCACTCAAATCCTTTGCTTTCCTAAAATACCCAAGGGTCTTGTAATAAGTTAAAAAGCTCCTCCTCATATATGAAACATGCTGGTAAGAAAGAGTGGATATCTGTCCTCGTAGCTTTACAATATATGGTCACGGCCAACCATTAGCCTTCATTTTAAGAAAGCAAGCAAGTGCAGTCCTATATGTGTCTACTCAAAAAGTAAACCCTATTGGGTTCAAGGGGACTTACACCCAGGTGTCCTACGATACTGGCAAACATCCCTCAAAATGACATTTGCTTTTTATTTCCTCCAGCCCCATTTACAGTCGCAGATTTCCACCCAGCATTGATGAAGCCCGTTACGTAGCACATTCGCTGGCATTTCCTGACAGACATTTCTGTTTGGAAAAAGGAAGCATTTATTCTTTTGCAGTGAAAATCTGTGCTGAGTGCAAAAAGCACACGCATCATGAAAATGTGGATTCCTTGTGAAAGGCAACAGAACTGGGTTGCCACCAGTGCTGTTCACTATTAAGGAATCTTACTCTGCGGAGAAGCTCACTTCTTCAAAAGGAAAGGTCCAGTTTCATACACTTCAAGAACTACTTGAACAGTGCATTATTTTGAAGTGATGAGTTTGCCTCCAGCAGAAATTAACACTTTGCGCAGACAGAGCCACTAAGTATGGTTTAGCTGAAATAGATTTTCATCTGCAGCTATTATACATAAAATCCCTGTGGTATATTTTTTCTTCTTCATTATGAATTTAAGTCAGTGCTAGTGAACATTTAAGATTCTATTGGGTCTTTCCTATCATGCATGCTAATACCTTTCAAATGCATATAAGGCTGACAGAAATCATTTTCGATTCAGATGGTTGATGTGCAGGCATTCCAGATGATGAAGGTATTCTGCAGAGATTTGCCCTTAAATCTCTCCAGCTTTTCCCAAACTTGAGGTGAAGGCCAGTCAATGATAGTCTATGACCTGACCAGAGTGGCTTCTTTAATCATGCCCATGGTTTGAATTGAAGGTAGGCCATGCAATTGCATCAAGCTATAAGTTGCACTTACAATGACCCAGCTGCACTGCAATATTTTTTAAAGGGCAACAGCCTTCTAAAAAAAAGAAAAAGGGAACAAAGGAAAGGGGACAGAAAGAAAACCCAAATAACCTTCAACATGTAAGAATGGTAACTCCAGCTGAGCCCTACATTTGTTTATTTAAAACTGAATCTACAGTGACGATTGACAGACTGAGAATTATTTCCCTGATTCAATTGTAAAAGACCCAACAGAACGCCTTTTTGTATCAGTGGCTGCCTACACACAAGTGAATCCAGCAGAGGATTCTAAGCAAAATCAACACAAGGTCTTCCAGTTCAGAACAAATCATACCCAGAATAAGACTGACCCCCCAATGGCTCACTGCCTAGCATCCCATTCCCACCCTCTAAATCCCTTCACTTCCCTCCCTTCTGGGTCACTCTCTGTTGCCATACTGCTCTCTACCTATGGCTCACAATTCCCATATTCTGGGGGGGGGGGGGTGGCATTCAAGGAGCGGGCAGAGAAGATGGGCAAGGCACAGCTGAGGTGGTTCCAGTTTTAGAAGCCAATGCTCTAGCCCAGCACATACTGGGCAATTAATTACACAAAGTGCATTTTTAAAGGGGGAAAGTTTCTTATTTCCCACATTCTGTTTTCTGTTTGTAAAGTGAGGTCGTGTTGGTTGCAGAATGCATTACTGAAAGAACATTCACCACAGCAATGGATGCAAGACTGTTGGTTTACACATCGTCAAATATTCTGCTTCGTGACATCGACAGGTATCTTCCACCAGGCTGGTACCTGTAGAGTATATAAAGAAACTATATGAAGAACCTGTGTTAAACAACTGTAAGTTATGAAACCTGAAAAGGAAGAACAAGCTATAATCTCTAAAAATTTATGCTCTAATTTTGCCTTATAAAAGATCCTAAATATAAGTTAGAATATAATGATGGCTGGAGAGAAAGAATAAGATATTTATAGTTACAAATCCCTTTGTATTTATTGCTGAATTTCTCACCTTCCTGAATCAGAGTCGAGAGGATCTTCACCAACTGAGTCAGCATTAAAGTCCAGAGGTTCTGCATCTTGAAGAAGCTCAACTCTGTCCCTTTCATTCCTTCCATTTGATCTGGTGTACTTAGAAGCTACTGCTGAAAGAAGAAAAATATTTTTAAACAAACAAACAAACACATAAATAAATGGTACTGTCAATACGCCATCAGGGTTTCCAAAGCTCAGAGCATATGGCTTTGATGGGTTAAGAGCAGTTTTTTTCTCTTCTTCTTCAAATGAGAATGTGTATTTTCCAAAATCAGCACAGCATATCAACTGGCTTTAAGGCAGCACTCAGCACTGGTTCATAATTTATTTAATTATTTTCAAACTTGATTCCAAGTTGCTCATACTCAAGTCTCATCAAAATCTCTAGGAGGCAGACTAATCCACGTATAGCTGATTGCGGGACCGGAACCAAAATACAGAAGACTAGCCATGATCCTCAGATAAGTAAAGAGGTGGTCAGGCCTGAACTAGAAGGTCACTCCTCACTTAAGAAAGAAAAGAGATCACTTGGCAGGAAAGAAGTGTAAATGCTCTGTCTCGGTTGCATGACATTAATACAGAATGTACAAGCGAGAAAAAAGCTAGCAGGCAAAGGCCTTATCTGGGCTATCCATTGAAAGCAGTATCACACCACTTTAAACAGTCAAAACCTCCCCCCCCCAAGAACATTGTTAACTATACTTTCCAAAGGTGCCGAAGAGTTGTTAAGAGACCTCTACTTCTCTCATAGAACAACAATTCTCAAAGTTCCCTGGGAAGAGGGAATCGTGGCTCTTAATAACTCAGTACCCATTACAAACTAGTTACCCGGATTCTTTGAAGGAAGCTATGTTTAAAGTGATAGGATGCTGGTTACACAATGGATAGTATAGATGCAGCCTAATTTACTGCAGTGCTGGAAAGTGCCTAAATCTGAAATAAAGAGGAGCAGCATAATACCAGTACTACTTCTGTTAAGCAAAAGCCATGGCAAACAAGATAAGCTCTTACATCTAGTTGTATTAGTCTCTGTGAAGCTAGACTCTTTTTGGTCTGCTTGAACATTTCTGTTTCTAGAAGAATCTTCACGGTTGTTCCCATATCGTTCTTTCCACTCCTGGTCAAAAACAAAACAAAACACACACATACAACAGATTGTATAAACCTATACATCCTCTAACACATGTAACAGCAGAATAATATTCTTTGATAATTATTCTTAATGTAATGATATTAAATCAGTCTCTCCAATCTTCTGAAATCTTTATAGATCTCTGGGATCCTTATTAGAGATTAGTGGAAAGGCTGGCCGGCATAACTGAGGGGTAGACCTGCCTGCTACAAATCTAAAACCTTTCCTGTTCCTTAAGTAGGTCTGTGGTTGAACTCTGTGGGGCGCAACTTCAGCTGATAAAAAATAGCATCGCCTTATTTTAAACCACAAAAGGTGAGCAACTGATGTTCTACACAGAATGCAAGTTTCAAATGTGCAGTAATAACCTGGTACACTCCTAAATAATATAACCAAGGCAGGAGTCTTATACAAAGCTAGGCATGCCATCGAGGATAAGGCTACCTATGACTATAAGCCACAATGGCTATGTTCTACCTCCAATGTCAGAATCTGCACACTTCTAAATACCAGTTGATGGGGAGTGTCAATTGGAGAGAGTACTGTTGCACTCAGGTCCTGCTTGCAGGCTTTCCATGGACATCTGTTTGGCCACTGTGAGAACAGGATGCCGAACTAGGCAGGACACTGGCCTGATCCATCAGGGCTGTTAGGTTTTTAAGTTTAACTCTGCACATAATTGTACTGTGTTTCAATTCTGACACTGTCTCTTACTGACTAGGGAAAAATAATGAGCTGTTCATATATACCCTTCTCCTGTTTTCACCATCTTCCTGTCTTTGCCGTTTTCTTTTTTCTAAAGAGAGAGAAAATACTTTCATTTACTTTTTATTCCTCTGTAGATTTAATGTAAACTTGTACTTTTTTTTTTTACTTATTTCTATGGATTCATATAAACGTACAGAATTTCAAACAACAATGGTGGTTTTTGCTGTTTTTTTCACTTTAACAGTGAAAAAAGACAAACAGAGAAATGGGGAGGGGGGGGGGAGAAAACACAAGCTTTTATAAAATTCACCTCTTCCTAAACTGCACTTAATGCTTCATATGGTCCTGCACCTTTGAGTTCCAGTGAACAATATACTTATTTTTCCATTAATGCATTATCAGCCTGTCTTCCTTCCCCAACTAACAAAATTAGATAATTCAATCATGCACAAAATGTTTCAAATTTGCAGTAGCCCTGAAAAGTAGTTGGTTTATCTTTCTTTTCTCCCAGTTTTGAGAGATGCTAGCAGAGGTGCATATATAGTATTAGGTGCCATATTAGGTTACATTCCTAACCTCGCTTGTGTGGGAGTAAACTTTATTGAATTCAATAGGACTCACTTCTGAGTTGACATGGTTAGGACAGTGATGCTAGCTTCCAACTATTTCCCTACAGTCGCTTACAACAGTTAAAAAAATTAAAAACCATAAAATATTTCTTCTTCTTTTTACCTCTTCTGATTAACTCTTTTCCTTCATCAATTAAGTCTGAAGTCATCTCATTGTCTCCCATGAACTGCTGGAATCCCAAAAGATTCAAACATCGAGTTCCTAAACTGATAAAAGGAGGGGGAAAAGTTTTTTCCATTGCCAAAAAATAAAAGCATAAGATATCAGCTGCAAGGTGAGATGTGACCTACTGCCTTTTGGGGGGTTTTACTTCAAAACTGTTTTGACCTCAATCCTAGGGTGAGATTGGAAGGCAGCTGAGCTTATGACTTCCCTTTCCTGACCCCTCATCTGCTGTCTCAGCCAGAAAAAGAATAATATAATGAATGAAGGGGGGCACTCCTATGTTCACATAAATGCAAATGCACTAGATGATCCTTGGGGTTCCTTCCAACTCCACAATTCTAAAAAATGTGATTTGGGAAAAGTGATCCCCCAACTCACTTCTAAAGCAGAAATGAACATAAATTAAGTCAACCTATATGGTGCATGTGGAGAAACTGTGGGTTTTTTGGGGGGAAATCTGAAGTCCAGTTGAACATAAAGAAATGAAAGGGGAGATCCTTTAAAATCCTTAAAATACATTTTATGCTTTAGTGTATGTACCAAGAACCATCATCAACTTATGAATACCTACAATAGAATACAACTGCTTGAGTCACAATTCGTAAAATATGGGAGAAGATACCAGTTATGGGGTGGGTAGAGTATAGTAAAGGTAAAGGGACCCCTGACCATTAGGTCCAGTCGTGACCGACTCTGGGGTTGCGGCGCTCATCTCACTTTACTGGCCGAGGGAGCCGGCGTACAGCTTGCGGGTCATGTGGCCATCATGACTAAGCTGCTTCTGGTGAACCAGAGCAGTGCACGGAAACGCCGTTTACCTTCCCGCCAGACAACCTATTTATCTACTTGCACTCTGACGTGCTTTCGAACTGCTAGGTTGGCAGGAGCAGGGCCCGAGCAACGGGAGCTCACCCCGTCGTGGGGATTCGAACCGCTGACCTTCTGATCAGCAAGTCCTAGGCTCTGTGGTTTAACCCACAGCGCCACCCGCGTCGGGTAGAGTATAGCTTGCTCTAAATTCTATGGTACAAATTCATTCTGGTCACTTATTACCTGACTATGAGCTTGTCTTGCATCCTATCTTTTTCTACCCACGCTAACTCAAGAGGCTTACTCTGCTGGTAAACACTAAGCCTGTTATCATAAACGAACTTAACTGGAAGCAGTGTTACAAAAACAAAGGAAGCATGGGTGACTAAGCACTTGAAGGTTGATGCTAACAAAGAAGGTTGGTATTTCTATTACTGTGCAAGGATGGCACCTGTTTAATTAAGTTTTCCCAACCTTTTTGGAAACACCCAAATATACGGGTGAAGGAATGGACTAGCCATTTCAAATATCCCAGCAAACAAAATAAATCTGAATTTTGAGAGCCAGTGTGGTGTAGTGGTTAAGAGCGGTAGTCTTGTAATCTGGGGAACCGGGTTCGCTTCCCCGCTCCTCCACATGCAGCTGCTGGGTGACCTTGGGCTAGTCACACTTCTTTGAAGTCTCTCAGCCCCACTCACCTCACAGAGTGTTTGTTGTGGGGGAGGAAGGGAAAGGAGAATGTGAGCCGCTTTGAGACTCCTTAAAGGGAGTGAAAGCCGGGATATCAAATCCAAACTCTTCTCTTCTTTTACTTGTTACTTACCTAAAGTAAGTAGCAACACAAAGAATGACTACCAGCATGGGATAATAGATGTAAAATCCGTCTGCAATGAAGGACAACACTTTCATGGATCCCATAATCTGGAAGGCAAAAAGCCACAGAGGATTAATATGGCGATTTTGATCACCGCTCAGGTGTTTTCGTTACTGCAACTTTTAGGCATTAGAACTTATATTGTACTAATATACATCATGCATATATTCCATCCTTCATATGAAAATCACAGGGCAGGTTGCCCTTCAAATTAAATCCACAGCCAACAAAAGCAAACAAAGCAGTAACAAAATCAGTAATTAAAACCCCAGATTGCCACTGTAATTAGAGCTATGGAAGGCTAACGAAAATCCTTCAAAGGCTTGGGCTAACAGGTATGTTTTTACTTGGTGCAACAGTGCTAACAATGCTGGTACCTGTTGTGCAATTCCATAATTGGGACACTGTAGTACTACTGGCAGCTACTTACCAAAGAACAAAACTGGATTATAATTTGCCACAGATGACAACCAGCAAGGATGTTGTTTTTATGGTCTACCTCTTCATAAGCTTGTACCAATACAATCAACTGGAATGGGAGCTCTGATGCCCATTTTAAATACACCAACTCAAAGTACTATTTTTTAAAAATATATTTTTTTATTAAAGATTTCTTGGTTTGCAAAAGTGTGTGCAATGTCTCTTTTTTCAAGTTACATTTTCTACAGGTCAGTTTAGTTTGATGAGACATTAGTGTTACATTAGGAAGAAAAGGAGGGAAGAGGTGGAGGGGGCCATGGTGGGTGATTAACTTTTTTTAAGATAGCTTTTAGATGCAGATCTAACAACTTGCTCTGTGCTACCACCTGCTGGCAGAAAAGTGGCATGTTCCGTTTCCATGGCAGTCCCGATGCAGTTCAAGGAGCTGCTGCTAACTACTCAATGCCTCAAATAGGTGGGGGCTGCATATTTCATTGCAATGACCTTGATCTGCTGCAAGTGCCATTTCATTATTCAGTTTAGACTCAAGCTGTGTACAACAAAGGTGCACAGAGGGGTGCTTTTGGTAGCTACCATCAAACCACAGAACTCTAGAACTAGAATACATTCTTTTGTGGGGGCTGACCTTCAGCAGGAAGGATAAGCTGTCATGGAGCCATTTTGGATATAGTATTTTATTGCACTGGTTTTTATTAAGAATTGGCAGGCTAGAAATCTATGATTATGCTAGATGCCTAATTAAATACAACAAAAAGGTGTAGAGCAATCCAAATCATTGCACTGGACTTGGTGTTTGCGTTTATATTTATGTTTATGTTTATAGGCATTCCTCCACCCAACTCTGCTGGCCTCTTGCCAGCCACTACCAATGGAGTGATGCCAGCATCACTTTGCTAATAAAGGGCTCTCTCCTATGCTCTCCAGTACAGGTGTGCCGCTGGGAGATCCCTTCAGGTGGCATTCCAGAGGTGGGGAGCGGCTGAGCTAGCTCAGGATCTATTCAGCTGCCTTTGTGTGGTAAGACCTGGGTGGATTACTGCACCAGCTCCTGACTGGTGCAGAGATCATCCTCCCACTGCCCCATATTTCATTCTGCCACTACGTACAGCAGGGCTGTGGGTATGGTCCTGCTGCTCCAAAAAGCCCCACAAGTCAGTGGCTGGGCTTTGGATTGTAGCTGTAAGTTCTTCACAGTTAATTCGGTGGAAGAGTTGGGCCTCTTCGATTGAGATTAATGAGATTTAAGAGCTTCACCATGGATGGATGTAATATTATGTAATGTAACGTAATATGTCAGTTACTGCTAGTAGAAACAATGTCCAGCGTAGGGGTACACATATTTGAACTAAAGAAGAGTGTCTATCTGGTATAAAGCAGCCAAAAGAGAAGTCAGATAAAACTCAACAAAGCTGAAATCTTAAGCTGAAATCAACCATATCCAATTGCGGCATTCTTCTTGTGCAATGGACTTCCAAGTGCACAAAAGGAATTTTCCAAACTTTTCCTTCCCAGTGGGGAGACCTTCCAGAGCAGGATGGGTGTGTGTGCAGGAGGCAGGAAAGGACAGACAGAACATCACTTCCGGAAAGTTGGCTCTTACCCAATGAAACTTTCACTTTTGGCAAAACACTTTCAACTTTGATCTGTGAACACCATTTAACATCTACTGTTGAAATGCATCACAGCAAGACATATTCTGTTTACTTACAGATGTATATGCAGTTGGCTGTTCTAAACTCTTTGCAATTGTTGAATCCATATGAGTCAAGCCCAAGAAATTCAGACACAGTGGAGGAGTCAAACGGCAAAACAGCCTGCGTGAAAAGAGTTGGCAATTCTGAAGCAGTTTTCTTCTGTATTTGGCATCTCCATCTTCCTTCCACATTACTAAGATCTTATCAACCAACCACATGCTATCTATCAAAACATCCAGGAGCTGTATCTATATTTTTCATGTATGCCCATTGCATGTTTTGAGTACTCTTTGCCATAGATTCTTTCAATGCTTAGTAGTAAACAAAATAGCCAACATTTGTATCTGTTCAACATGCAATTGTCACAAACTATCAGCGTTCATATATTGGGGTGGGAATCTATTTGAGTGTCCATTTTCCTTTCCATGGAACTTTATGGATCCTGGTGATCAGCTGATTGGCAATGCCTGCGAATCCTGCTTTTAGCAGGAAGCTGTGTCTTCACCTGCCTCACATCTGACATCATACATGACATCAAGCGTAGGACAGGTGGGTGTGGCTTGGCCAAAATGGTATCATGGGCTAAATGGGAAGGCCTGGCAGACCTAATTAGGCTAATGGACAAGAGACTTCCCAACACTGATATATTGTATTTGAGGTGAATCAAGGAAGATAGTGTTCTTTGGATGTACCTGGGTTATGAACTAAGTATGTTATAGTGTCATTTTTGCATTGCCTCACCTCTAACTATTTAAAGCTATCCAAGAAATACATTAACTACTCACATGCCACTGAAAAGCAAACTATACGCATCCGTCTGATGGTGAGAAGCTAAATAGTAATAGTTGAATACACGGATCCTGAAGACAGTAGAGTAAACACAGATACTGAGGAAAAAGATGGTCAAGAAGCAAGCCATCTGCAAAACAGACAAAGATTGCATTCACAGTCAGGTAAGTATAATCTGCTTTGTTAGCTGCTTTATAAATTGATCATGCATTCTTTATACAAAGGGTTATAGCATGAGAACGGACTAAGGAAATGAAAAGGTGCAAATAACACTGTTTGTATGATGCACAAAACAAGGGCCGACTTATTCATACTTCTACAGACATATCTTGGATCCCAAACACCCTAGAACTTGGAAGTTTCGGGTTGCGAATGCCACAAACCTGGAAGTGATTGTTCCAGTTTGCAAACTTTTTTTTGGAACCTGAACATCCAACTGGGCTGCTGGAGCTTCCTGCAGCCAATCAGAAGCCACAATTTGGTTTTCGAACATTTTGGAAGTCGAATGGACTTCTGGAACAGATTCCGTTTGACTTCCAGGGTACAACTGCATATTTTTCTGCAAGGTGACAAGTCACTGTACAGTGGTACCTCAGGTTAAGTACTTAATTCGTTCCGGAGGTCTGTACTTAACCTGAAACTGTTCTTAATCTGAAGCAGCACTTTAGCTAATGGGGCTTCCTGCTGCTGCCGCGCCACCGGAGCACAATTTCTGTTCTCATCCTGAAGCAAAGTGCTTAACCTGAAGCACTATTTCTGGGTTAGCATTGTCTGTAACCTGAAGCGTATGTAACCCGAGGTACCACTGTACTTGATTGCATGGAGAAAAGTTAGTGAGAATAAGCCTATACCATGGGATCAGCTGCCAATCAGCTGCATGACCATTCTACTTTTTTCCCCTGACAGAAATAGCTGTGGGATCACTATGTACAGACATTTCCTCACTTACATGGGGGTAACATACCTGTACTACACATATACATGAAATCACGTATTGTGGGGAACACCATCTGAAAAGCCAAACTCCACCCACAAATATCCCCCAAACTCCACCACAATTGCTCCCTCTAAACGTCCTTTCTCAAACTCCAACTCTAAAATGTTCAGAAGATACAAGCATTTAAGAAACAAGCAAACTACTCTAGAAGTCCCAAATGTCATTAAGAGTTGATAAACTGACCTCTATGTAGAAATAGTTGTAATTCTTCTCTGCTAGTTTTATGAAGACTGCAAACAGAGACAGAACTGGCCTTGTGCTGAAGAACGTGCATTCCGACCATACGACAATGATAGAAAATGTGGCCAAAATAATTGCAAGGATTCTGTGAAACCATGGCCTCAGCAGACACTCCCAGTACCACTCTGGAAAAATATACATGATTACTGAAGAAGTTATTAAACGAGGAAACAGCAAGGGAAGGAAACGTAAAAATCATTTCAAAGCAGCTCATTTCCTCTAACAGCCGCTGTAGAAATGAATAACTACTATTATGATGAGAAAGAGGACTTTAAGTTGGGTACAGGAGAAATGAACAGACATCCTTTTCTCCTGCAGCCTATTGTTACTGCTTGTGTGTGCGCTGCTGGCGCAGGTTGGAGTGATCTGGGCAGTGTGCTGGGACGGACTTTAGTTTTTACTATTTGTTTTCTAGCATTTTGTATCCTATAATATGCAGAACAACACTTACCAACAGTTGGTGTATAAAGATACCGAGCAATCTTGTTTTCAGGTTCTTGAGATGGAAAAGTATGAACAAACTGATGAGTTGCACTGGTTTCATTTTTTGCCACATCCTCCAGGTAAAAGGCTTGCTCTAAAAGAATTCTCCACTGGACCTGGGTACGACGATGCCTTTGAACAGAATAAATTACCTACGGAAACAAAAACAACATTCCAATTATCTATGGCAATAGTTCCAGGGTGGCGGTAGAGAGATAAATAAACAGAACAAATGGCTCAAATATTCTACCAAATGAGGAAAGTACTCCTTCCTTAAAAATGCACATTTTATTATTATTCGATTGCCTTACTGATATATCTCAAAACGATGTACAACACACACACACACACACACACACACACACACACACACACTAATGCACACACCAAACTAAAACTGAAAACAGTTTCCCATGCACAGCAATGTCTATGGCCACCAGTTATGTCTTATGAATTCACAGTCCAAAGTTGCAAAGTAGAATTTGTGACATGCCATTAAACACACAGAGACTTCTCTTTCACTGTAACTTATTTTTGGATTTATTAGTCTTTGATTAATTTTCTACTGCCTCCCCTGCAGCACAAGTTTTTACAACCGCACTGGAAATATTTTTTAAAAAATCAATTATTGGTTCAGATGCACACCAGCTCTATTAGAAAGACAAACCCTTTTGGAATGAGTATACAAACCACATTAGTTGACTTCAGATGTCTGCACATGTGGATTTCCCTAGAAATGGAATAGCTCTACATAAATTTAATACACTTAAGCTATCTTGTTACCTGCTTATGAAGTTTAGCCAGGTTTTTCTCTGTCGGATAAGTATTGGGTCTTTCTTCAAAGTCTTCATAGTCATCCATGTTCCTACCCATTCTTTCCTGATACTCAACAGGACACTGAAATGAAAAGATAATAGTCTCAACACATATTAACAGAACTACACATCTGTTAATCTAGCCTAAAACCCTCATAAGTAGCAGCTGAAAGGACACTCGCCTCCTTCCTTTTTCCAGGCCAAGACTTTCCAGCCAGAAAGAGAGTAGTGGTTGCCTCTCATCTTCTCCTCCTGACCCTCTAAAGTGGCAACAGGAGCCAGAATAGCTCCCTGTGGAAGACAGTGTGTTATAGGATAGCACCATTTCAGCCAGAGAAATTGCTGTGATGAGTGCTGCAGCACTCTTCTTGGCTGCAAGTATTTGCTGCTGAGATAGGGTTTTCTAGCATTTTGTATGCTAGAAACAGGTAACAGCGATGCAACAGCTTTTTGTGATTTGATTTTTGTTGCAAAAGCTGTTGGGAGGGGGACAGAATATTAAATCAATAAATGGAAAAACTCTACCTTCCATTCTTCCACGCATCCCAATTGCCCCAAACTACTGCTGCTTCTGCACCGTGATTGATTGATTGATTGATTGATTTAGGACAGACCCCAGCCAGTCAAGCTGACAATGTCATGGCATAAGGGAAAGAGGAGGGAGGAAACTCCTTGCCCAGGCAACTAGGCTGACAAGCCTTGCCATGCTGAGTGGTATTTTCATTATCCATGATAAAACGTGATATTCAATAATATTGCAAAGATAAATTTGTTACCTTCTTTAATATCGTGTCCACACATTTTCTCAAAGGGTGGTTGTATTTGAAGCTTTCGTTAACTTTGCGAACCTCCTATTTAAAAGAGAGAGCAGAAACACTTTTTTAAAGTATAAGGTATAGTTGAGTCCCCACCCACTCTTTCAATTCATGTGCAATTCAGCAAGATGCAACGCTGCTAAAGTTAAAAATATTTTCAAAAACAAGATTGCAGTAGGACTTCTATCAAACTGCCAGCAATGCATTCTTATTTATGACTTCATTTCATCCTGGCGGCAAAAAGTGGTGGAAAAAATGGTGGAGGAGATGGGCAGGGGGAGATGGGGGAAGACACAACTTGGCCGCTTTTGGCTTATGAAACAAACTGGAATATCAAACCATCGGGGAGCAGGGAATTCCCCTTGCATAAGCAAATCATAGGATATAATCTGAGATATTTTGTGACTTTTTTGCTTTAATGTACCGTAATTTCCAAAGCAAATGAGGGTCTTATCTACCATCCACACTTAGGTTGCAGAATTAACTTGCCTCCATTATATCCTCCAAGTTTTCTTCTGCGTCTGCCTTCTCAGTCATCAGTTTAGCAGCCTTGAAATAAGTCTTCATAAGAAGGTAACCTTTCTTTGCTCCATTCCAGTGAGAGCGTGGAATTTCAACCAGGCCATACCCCAACAGCAGCACCAAAAGGAAAAGGCCCCAGGTGTTGGCAGCAGCTATTCCAATTGTCTGAAGTTGACTCCTAACGTAGAAATAATTACTAATGATCTTTATGCAAACAAAGCTCACTCATATATTTAAAAATAGAAATTCGCTCTCTCCCCTTTATTTTTTAATTTAGATAAACATTTCTCTAGCAGATGACCCTCATTATGTGTGAAGCATTAAATCAGGGATGGGGACCCTTTTGCCCACTAGGCCTGCCATCACTGTTGATTTGATCTGTGAGGCAGTTTCCCACCAGCTGTGTCCACCTGCTTCACACTTTAAAAATAATAATAATAATAATAATAATCCACCAATGTCATATGTAAGGCCACGGACGTAGAAGAACCATTAGGAGCCTTATAATGTGTTTCTGAGTGTTCTTTTGTGTCTGGCTTGCATTTGGCACCCTTTGAATTTGGCAATGCAAGCCCTGCTTGGATTGGTTCTACTTGCAAACATGATTGGAGCTCCCGAGTGGAGTCGATCCCTGCTGAAAACAGAGCATGTCGGCAGCACTGAAATGAAATTTCAGGGGCAAGGGGAGTGACAAAACTTTGGCAAGGCCCAAATTAGCTTTTGGTTCCCAGTCTGACAATTTCTGAAAAAATCCAAGTTATGAAAATACTATATGTATTTCACTATATGTCCTCTAAATCTAACCCCATAACATAGATTTAAATCAACTGTGTACTAAAATAAAATCCTCAATATATAAAGATCTGAAGTATAAAAGTGTATGGCAAATCTTACCATTGCAGGTTGAACTTTGGATTTATAGCCACATATATTAAGAATGCTCCAAATATCAGAAGGTATGTCCCATAGTAGATTGCATTTTCAATTAGTGCTGTTTTAATCTTTCCAGTAATGGAAAAGCCTCCTGACCTTGCATATGACTGCATAAAGGGTAACAGAATCCTAGAAACAAACAACAAAATTAATGAACAAAACCATTTCATCTTACCTATCCACTATTCATTTGTTAGCATAACATGCCTGAAACAAAACATAACTGTTAGCCTTGGAAAAACAGTGGCTATAACTTCTAAAAACTGATGGACTACATCTCCCATCTGCCCCAGCCAGCATGGTCAGGGATGTTGAGAGATGTAGTCCAGCAACGTCTGCAGGGCACTACATTGGCTAACCCTGAATTAAAGTAACCAAAAGTTCTACATGAATGGTCAGCCACCAAGTACTACGTATTAAACAATACTAAACAGAATGTTGTTCCTTTGAATGTATTCATTTGAGCTGTTTCAAATATTCCAGAAGTTTCTCCAGTTCCTTACCATGTTAAGAACTGTGATGTCCAGTATACCACCCGCCAAAATATTGGCATAATTCCATCAGGAATATAACTCCATGGTTTGAAACATTCATGTTTTCTGTAAAGAAAGAAGGGCAGATTTACGTATAACAAAGAAGAAAGCATCGTTTTTTCTCCTAAAGTCCTGTTTAGTTGTTTCAAAAAAAGATTATGTTATTGCAAAGTAACATTAATTATTTTGTTCAGAAAATCACAAATTAGTCAGAAACGGAACACTGTGATATTCAGAAATCCATGCTGCTTTGTTTTTTTTAAAAACCCAGAAACAACAATCATAGAAGCCTTTTTAAAAAGGCCGAAGTAATTCACATAATAGGCACTATTTAAAAGTCATGAAAGCAATACATGCAAATGAAATTGATTTCTCTGAGTCAAGCTGAAGCTCAGAATAACACCTCGGCTATAATTATTCCATCATCACACATGAATGCAAATTTCCACCCTTCTCAATATGGGTTATACATCATAACTTGTGGATTACTCAGACTTTACAATGATTCTTTAACTTCAATCTTCTTCCCAAAATGCATGCCTATGATGTTTCATACAGCAGAGGAGGAATCAAAGAAGAAATTTGGTTCACAGTGAGCCAGTGCCTACTCTGGCTTCCCACAGGTTTGCAGGTAATCTTACTGGCCAACTAAACCTGCAAGCAACTGATGTCAATGAGCTTCAACGTGCCAAAGGCTTTGCAGGCTATAAAGATTGCCTTCCCCCCACTATATATCCCATCACAATCATTAAGAATGGCATTTTGCCGCCTAGATCTCTTAGGTGCAGAGCATTTTCAGTAGCTACTCCACAAACTATAAACTGACTCTTCCTAGAGGGACACCAAGATAATCTTAGGCATTTGTGAAATGCTATGTGATACCTTTCCACATTAAGATGTGGTAGTTAGGAAATAAGCCAGGGGAAGAGGGAAGGGATACTCTGACTAAACGTTCCCACCCCCCATCCAAATTTTCCAGTTAGAGCAGTACTTGAAGTAATACAACTTCTAAAGCACAACCAGATTTTAAAATGCATAGAAACCTTTTTAAATGAGAGGTTTACCCTTTTCTCATTTGTATATTGATGAGGACTTTCAGTGCCCATGGCACACAGAAACTGAACTTTAGAAAAGAGTAGATCTTGTACTTGTTTCCTAAAGTAACTAAGACATTTTCTAGTCACAGAAACGAAGTAGTTTAAGATTGCTGTGCATAAGAACATAAGTACCTTGGAGCGGGAGTAGTGTATGAAACATTACTGGTGGTACTTTCTGGTGGACTAGAATTCAGATTAACCTTGCATCGATTGTATATAGTCTAGAGGACAACAACAACAACAAAAAGAGTCAGCCATTAGAGAAAAGTGAAATGATATTTCTGGGTGGGGGGAAGGGTTATAAAGAAGTCTGCTAATTTAGTTGCATATTTAAATCTAATACAGGCAACTCCCCATTTATGCATGCTCTATTTGCACGTGACCGTGCACACATGCAGTGTCGGGATCCCAGAAACATCTTGGAGAGGAGTCCTAGCTCGTAAGGAGACTTTTCCCAGAGGACATCCTCTTCAGGCTATGGGGGGGGGGGGGTCTCCTCACGAGGCTTCCCCACCTAACTGCTGACATGTGTGGTAGCACAGCAGCAGTCGCTTCCCCACCCATCAACTGTGAGAGCCACAATGTCCATCCGCTCACACGCAAGAGCCAGGGGGACAGGGTGGCTCTCACACAGCTGATGGGTGGGGAAGGTTCTTTCCCCACTCATCCGCTGAGCTGATACAGGCAACTCCCCATTTTACGTGACTTCGCATATGCGCATGGGGGTTCGGAATGTAACCTAGATGTAAATGGGGAGTCACCTGTACTCGTTTTCACCATAAGGTCAAATAAATTAGCTTTACTTATAATGCACCATTTCCAGGTATGTATTTTGCAGCCATGTATTAGCATAGAATGGGGCATAGCATGGGACGCGGGTGGCACTGTGGGTTAAACCACAGAGCCTAGGACTTGCCAGTCAGAAGGTCGGCAATTTGAATCCCCACAATGGGGTGAGCTCCTGCTGCTCAGTCCCTGCTCCTGCCAACCTAGCAGTTCAAAAGCACGTCAAAGTGCAAGTAGATAAATAGGTACTGCTCTGGCGGGAAGGTAAACGGTGTTTCCGTGCGCTGCTCTGGTTTGCCAGAAGCGGCTTAGTCATGCTGGCCACATGACCCAGAAGCTGTACGCCGGCTCCCTCGGCCAATAAAGCGAGATGAGCGCCGCAACCCCAGAGTCGGCCACGACTGGACCTAATGGTCAGGGGTCCCTTTACCCTTTACCTTATTAGCATAGAACGGGCATGGGCAAACTCGGCCCTCCAGATGTTTTGAGACTACAATTCCCATCATCCCTGACCACTGGTCCTGTTAGCTAGGGATGATGGGAGTTGTAGTCCCAAAACATCTGGAGGGCCGAGTTTGCCTATGCCTGGCATAGAAGGAATCCACTGATCAGAGCAACAGAGCATGGGTCTGCATGTCCAGACCTGGTCCTGTTTACTGTGGATCATAACCATCAGCAGTCATGTTCATGCTGGGGAAACTTCCTACATGCAAGCAACTTTGTCAGAATGGGGAGGGCCTCAAGATGGGTCAAGGCCTTACTATAGGCCATGAGTGGCATTTCTAGGACCAAGAGAGCAGCTGTGCTCCTCTAGTGCTAGTTCAAATTAGTCCTGGCAAAAAGAGGATAATGAACAGTGCTAGAGAGCTTCAAAGAGGTAGGACTGGGGAAAGCTGGTGAATTGTGCCTCATTTTAACCACTGTAACTTTTGTGGCATAACAGCTACAAAAGGGCTGGGGGGCTCTAAATACCAACGATCAAAATGGAGCCAAGCTGAAATTTTATTCTAGACAGAGCAGTGGCATATAGTGGATGTCCAAATCCTCACTCATTTATTTTTAATTGTTTCCAATATTGCCTGCTGACAAAGGATTATTTTGAAAATCAAAGCTTTTATGCAACTTGATACAACTTTTTAGAAGTATCAGTACTGCCCACTTAATAAAAGAAAATCTGCTACTCCTACCTAGAACACTTTATGCATAATAATCAACTTTCATACAAAGTGGGGAAATAAAATGAAATTCCTTACCGTTGTGACATCCAAAGGCAATATAAATACTATGAGAAAACAGAGGTGCCAAGCAAGTAGGGTGGCTACAATCACAAGCTTGTGCTGTTTTTTGAAGTCTCCATACCGATGTAGTATGATTAATGCCAGAAAGAAGACAACTACTATCTCAATGCCCAAAGCTGCACCACTCATTATTGTCCGTTGACTCCAACCAGGTCGTATAGCTCATCTATAATAATGTCATAGCTATAATAAAAACAAACAACGTTTAATTAAGTTCTCTGGTCGATGATTTGCAATAAACATCCCGGCAGCATTCAGATCACAACTTGGATTAATAGGTATGAATGAACCATATGGCCATGCATGCAGTCTACTTTGCTACTTCCTTCGAACAACCAAACATGGAAGTCTCCCGTTACCTATAAGTTCCCTGTTTTATCAGAACCAGAAAATTATTATTAACAGCTTTAGATATTAAGCCGACTGCATACCATGGCTTAATATCCTAGCTTGTTCTGTACCAGTTAATCATCACTGTGTGCACCCACCACAAAATACAGGTCTACTTTGAATCCTAGCTATATTGTAGCATTTCAGATGAAATGCTAAGGAAATGAAGAGCAGATAGCCATAAATACATCAAAGTACCCAAAAACCCTTTACAGTCAGTTGATTTCATTGTTTGCCTAGTATTTAGTTTTGGACCACAATCTAAAGTGCTTTTTTTTTAAGGCTTAACTCATAGCTCTTGCCAATTTGACTTTGGGATGTGTATGATTGTGCTCTTAATCTGCATCTTGGCTGTTAATTCTCCCCCACGCTGCTTTACAGCACTTTAATTTGATTTCAAGTCACTTACATTATGATGAAACAGTAACAATGCCTTCAGAATGGCATTAATAGCCTTTAAGTGCAATTTAAGTCTCTAAAAACACTCACCCTGGCTATGAAAGTATGTTTGAAAATAAGCAGCATCACTAGACGTCCCCTTCTATACATGCTTATTCTACTTGGCTTGGGGCGCATAAGTGAAGCACCTTGCAATTCCCTGTCAGCTGAAGGAGTGGCCAATTTAAATGACAGCAAGGCAGAACAGAAGGAGCATGCACTCTCTCCCAGTTTCTTACTCAAACCCACTTATTTTTAAGCTGTTTTTCTTCCAGCAAGGCTACTTCCTGTTTCAGAGCCCAGCTAGAGGGAAAAAGGCTTTCTAAAAAGCAAGAGGTGTGTATAGGTTAAGCGAGGGTTCAGATTCGTGGCATGGTGTGCTCCAATTATTCCTCACCGCTTTATCTGGATTGTGGAAATAGACTTTATTCTATGTTCAGCATGTTGCCATCATATCCAGGTTGGCCCCCAAGAATGCTGTATAAACCTGAGTGGCTAACCTGTGGCCATCCAGATGTTGTTGAATACCAGCTCTCATCAGCTTCAGCCAACATGGCCAACAACCAGAGATAACAGCCCAACAACATCTGACAGGCCACAGGTTAGTCATCCCTACTCTGAACTTCAACATTGCAGACATACGTGAGAGTGGAAAGAGTGGGAAATAGTTCACCTGAAGTGTAATGCAGGTTGAAGGCAGTACTGGAAGTTACAAAGAAAGCAATTCTGGGCAATTTCCATAATTAAAAATATGGTGTTCAAACATTTTCCAAACAGCTGCAGACCAGGATACCTAAAGAACTGCTTCCCACCATAGTAGCATGTTTACTCTCTGAGATTGTCTGAAGAGGCCCTATCACATATCCTGTTAATATCTGAGGCTCATTTGACAAGAATGTGTAGTAAGGCTTTCCCTGTTGCTGTGCTCAGGTATCAGAATGCCTCAGGAGATCCATTTGGCTCCCTTCCCAGTGATATTCTGATCAAGACAGAAAACCTTTGGTCTTTTAAGATGCTTCGATTTCTGTTCCTGACTTTTTGCCTGTTGTTATTTGCTTTAGATTTGCAGTGGGTTTTGTGTTTCTATTTAATGTTTACATTTTATTGAATTTTTCAACAGCCAAAAGTTGCTTCCACCTGTCAAAGCTTATTAAGTCATTATGCAATGACTGCAAATTGCAGTTATATAAACAAGGCATACTTGGGTGTACAAAGGCAGAATTGACATGAAATATTAAAGTCTGGTAACATATTTTTACTCTACCATTTTTACAGCATAACGAAAAGGTGATGCAAAAATGCTAAAAATATATTAACAGTCTTCACAATGGGATGTGTTCAGTGAAGGTTAAGTGACTGAAAGCTTTCTGAATTGTAGGGTGAATATTTCAACACTCCTTACCTGTATATAGTCTTTCCATGCTTGTGAAAAGGGGGTATCATACACACACATGAAAAAAATGCTATAATTAGACCTATTCCCATTCTTTTATTTCTGTTCTGTATTTAACAACTAGCCTGCCAAGCTATAGGCAACCACGAATTCCATAGAAGTGAGTGAGCAGCTGTTTGGCAGAGGAAAAGACAGATTGCTTCATCCTCCTTCTGCCAGCAGGCCAGACAGAAGGCAATTTTGTTTACTAGCTTGCATTTACTGCCTGGGGAGAA
>JAXCMG010000039.1:16373862-16544046 GCA_034642415.1 Podarcis siculus
CCCATAGGGAAATTCGTTTTGCGAAGCGCCTCCAAAACGGAAAACCCTTTCGTCTAGCGGGTTTTCCGTCTTGCGAGGCGTTCGTCTTGCGGGGCACCACTGTATAGGATAAGCCTAATGTTAACAGCCCTGCCTTTAGACTTGCTAGGCAGAGCTACCCATTTTAAAATGGCCTTCTCCATAGATGCAGCAAGACAAGATCTGGCCAACACCATTAGGAAGGAAAGATCCATGGATCTTTGAGTTAAGGAATCTATGAGTTAAGGATCTATGAATTAAGGAAACTCCAGATTTAACTTTTAACTTTTAAAACAGTATTTATTCCTCATGATTTCAAAGATGCAATGGGTCCCCCTTGATGCTTACTGGATAGCAGCTTCAGTCAAACTGGGAACCATGATTATGATATGGTAAAATGAAATCAAAAATCCATTTCAATCACAGGATTGAAAGTAGGATTCCTATTCTCTGAAAAACTTGCAGTTACATATTTTGTCACAATCTTGAATTTAAACGAAACGCCTGCAGTCAATACTTACTTTGAAGCAAAACCCCGTTGTCGACTACTTGAAAAAACACGGTTTGAAATAGGTTCTCGTATACTAAAAAACATCTTGGGTTCCTCTGGACTATACAGTAGTGATTCATTATATCCATTTGTTACTGAAAGCACACAAATTAGATAATCAGCTTCTGCACTTGTGTGAAGCAATAAATAGTAAGTTCTCAAATCAGTTGGGCTTCTAATGGCTAGACTTGTTTTTTAAATAACAAATGACTTACACTCCTATTCTGAAAGATTTGTGAAAATATATTTTCCTGCATCTTCTATTTTCACTCTAATTATGAGAATTTAAAAAACTGTTAGCCTGTCCTATTGAAGAACTGAGTAACATTAGATGTGAAAGCTAAATACATAAAATAATGCCCATTTCTACAATTCTGAAAAACAAAGTCCTGTGCAAAAGTTAAAAGGAAACTTATTGCCCATAAGCTCAGAAACTATGATAAAGTCAAATATACCTTTCTGTACAAGTTCCTTGTTCAACGGAAGCCTTAAGCTCTCATAACTTTTAGCTGTTGAAAAAAAGGAAGAATTAGACACAATTCTTCTATGAGATACAATTATCTTTTGCATTTGCTGGTCAATAGTTATGGTGCTGGTAACTCACCAATCTTAAGGATTTCTTCCACAGCCTGATTTGCTACCTTGTTGATATTAAAAGACCTACAAACAGAAATAAAAACAAGGATTTTATTATACAGTATTTTTATATGGCTGCCCACCAACAAATGTTCTTTGGGCAGCTTACTGAATAATATTAGGATACATTTAAAATGCAACAAAAACTGAATTTTACTGTCCAAAAAGCTTTGCAGCAGTATGTATGTATGTATGTATGTATGTATAAATAAATAAATAAATAAATAAAATCATTAGCAGCTCAGATTAAAAGTTGTTTTAAAAGCCCTTCATGTGACACTGAAAAGATCACCGATAAAGTGCCAGGTGGACCCCTCTTGGAGGCTATAATGTAGCTAGGATGCTACCATGGAGAAGATCTTCTCCCCAGTCGCCACCTGCTTCCTTTCACTTGGCAGGGACACATGGAGCAGGGCTTCTGAATAGAATATTCAGATACAGGAAGTATTTATGTGGAAGAAGGTACTTCTTAAGGACCTGGACTAGCTCCAGCTGGGAGACTTCCCAAACCTTTCTCTCGCTTTCTCTACTGTCTTAAAAGTAGAGGATTTTAAAAACTGGGAGCCAATTTCTAGCTGAAAAGCAGGAGGGGAAAAAATACTTGCATAACCTCAATGGAGTAGATTTTATGTCAACTGGAAGAAACACTAACATTTCCTTTCAACCCCTTACTACAACTTCTGACTTCAAAAAAACCTAAACTTGAAATCTCCTAAACAATGTAAAGTATCAACCCAACAGGAATTTTTCTTTTATTTCATTATCATATTAAATGCTGTATTTTTCTTATTCAGTTTATATTCCACTTTTCAACTAGAGTCATCAAACTCACTAACCTTACAAAACACATACATGCTCATAAAACAAAACAATAGAATAATCCTTTCCAAAAGGGCTGATTATTATTATTAATAGTAGTAGTAGAAGTAGTAGTAGTGGTAAATTTCTATACTGCCTTCATCCAAAGATCAGAGGCAGTACAATTTTCAGTCAAGTTACACCCAGCAGTGTGAAGACTGAGCAGCTATTTCTTTCCATAATGGGCCTGCTATCCATGTTTGAGGAGTTACATGGGGAGCATTCAAGCATCCTCACCTTAATTTTGAAGAGCTACAGTCCCAGAAGTGTACCATGTAAGGTAAAGGTAAAGGGACCCCTGAACATTAGGTCCAGTTGTGACCGACTCTGGGGTTGTGGCGCTCATCTCGCTTTATTGGCCGAGGGAGCCTGCGTACAGCTTCCGGGTCATGTGGCCAGCATGACTAAGCTGCTTCTGGTGAACCAGAGCAGCGCACAGAAACGCCGTTTACCTTCCCGCCGGAGTGGTACCTATTTATCTACTTGCACTTGGACATGCTTTCGAACTGCTAGGTTGCATGGGGAGCATTCAAGCACCCTCACCTTAATTTTGAAGAGCTACAGTCCCAGAAGTGTACCATGTATTGGCATTCAAATTGGTTATTTGTCTACACATGTAGCACACTCAAACGTTATTACAGAATTTAGAGACTAAAACCACAATTTAATGAACCACACAACTTTGCATACCCATTTTTTAAATTACCACCATCCCATTTTCTGTTTCCCTAACAACAGTAGCCACCACTCCTGCATTAACAATGTGCTTTGGAAGCTGGAATTTCAAAAGAAGCCACAATTTAGCATGGGGAAGTTGCATCCTTTGCAAAGAAAAAAAACCTGGTGGGCACCCAGAAGCCAAACAACTCAACACAATACATGCCAACTCAAAATTAAGATTCAGTGGATTTAATGGATCTAATTTCCAGGCAAGTTGGTATAGAATTGCAGCTTGACAGAACTCAAGTGGACTTGACCATTTCATGAGCTGGTTCTCAACTTCTTCAAGATGATACAACATGTTCTATCTTCTATGAAAATGTGTTTACTGATTACTCCTATTGGAAAAGCCAAAGGACTAACATTTTAAGGCTACACCAAACTTACCAGGCTTTTGATCCTGTTCCAGTGCATATGTTGAGACCTGAGCTCTTTTGTTTCTCCCATGGACCACCATCAACTGATATTTCATAGTAAGAGGCCCTATGAAGGGAGAATTTAAAACTGGGTTTGCAGGATTTATAGTTCACCCTGAATAAGACAGAACACAGCCCCACATCAGGCACGTACCAATCTAAAAGGGCAATTTCAAACATGGCTGAAAATTTCACATTAAATTTAGTACAGCAGTTCTTTAATGAAGCAACAAGGTTGATTTTTGATTGGTAAGTTTTCATCAATTTTCAAAAATACAGCAAATTGTTAGTAAGATAGCAAGCCATTTTGAAAGCCTTTTAGAATTTTCTACCTTAATTTTGTGGGTTCATCTGTGGTTAATAGGACAGGGTATAAGTATTTCCCACACTGCAGCATTAGTGCACACAGCTTTAGTAATTTCTTCCCATATGTATGTGCCATCGAAATCAAAAAGGAATTTTCAGACTGAACTGCAAGTAATAGAATTTGTGCCTGCAACTTGTATACCTCTGGACCTCCAAATACTGCTGGGCTACAGCTCCCATCAGTTTTGTCCACTAACTATGATGGCTGGAGCGGATGGGAGCTAGAATCCAGAAACTTCTGGTGGAGCACGGGTTCTCCACCCTCAGTTTTGCTTTTCCGAACTATTCATTTTACTTAAGCCAAGGCTAGCCAACACAATGCGTTCCACATATTGTTAGGCAATGACTCCCAGCAGCCCCAGCAAGCATGGCTTATGGTCAGAGATGAGGGGAGCTGTAGTCCAACAGAATCTGAAGAGCATCAAACTGGCTACCAACAACCTAATACTCAACTTGGCATCTAAATAGATATTTCCACCACACTTCGCTACTACACTTCCCAAATTTATACCCCATAAAATATAAAATGTCTACCATGCCTAACATTCACCTTTTCATCCACCAAGCAATCCCATTCCACAGTCATCATTCAATCATCTCCACACATTTCAAATTCTCAACTCACAAAACATTTATGGGCCTGCTCATTCAAAACTCTTCAATAATCCCCATTATTTGATGGGGCTGGTAATATTGCTCCCATGCTTAACCCCTTCCAGCAAGGGAAAGGGAATGATCTCCACAATCTTCCATGCCCTTCTGCTTAATATTTTTTTGGGGGGAGGGGGAGCAGCAAGCTTCAATTCTCCTTTCCTACATAAAACATACTGTGTTAGGAAGCATGAAGCAAGGAAGAACTAAAATATGAAAAAGTGTCAGCAATTAAGAGAAATAGGTCACAGTTTTGAACACTATGATTAAAAATCATTTCCCCATTTTTACTAATTACATACAAGGTGTTATGTGTTTTAGACAGTAACATGCAGAGAGGTCTTGTCAGACACTGTGGAAATGGGGGGTGATAAATAGTTAGTGTACTATTAGATAACCCTTCAGGTTGTTTTACAGTTTGAGCCAGTTACGAAAAACGGTTGGAGCCAGTGATAAACAATGAAGATCACAACTTCAATAACATAGGCTTGATATGCAAGATGATACACTACATGCAGGAAAAGAATCCAAAGTGAAATGTGTGTGTCCAAATAAGACCTCTTGAAATATGATAGGAATATATATATATATATGTAGAACTATGCTGTTTTCTCACAGATTTGGGAAATTGCAGAAATGTATAATTTAGATCCAGTAATTAAGTCTGAATATATTTGCATATTACACACAGAAGGGAAAAAAGGAGATTGAAGTTTACAAGCAGTCCCAAACAAAAATGCTTATGATTCTAGCATACCTGGATGAGAGAGATTCTCCAATAAACACTTCATTTAATGATCTCACTGGCAAGAGGTGTGGTTCAGATATCTGAGACCCTGCAAATATAGGCAAATCAGTGCTGACAGACTAACAGGATAAGCATCACCAGAAACCAAAACAGTAAAATTATTATAGAGATGTGTGTGAATAAACACAGATATGGAAGACTACCAGGAGCAAAATAAAGAGGTTCTTGATGTACACACTTGATGTGAAATAACTCATTGTACAAAAGTCTGGCTATTCATTTATTGAAGAGGGCCTTGCACCTAATCGACGAGTTACCTTCTATTCTGAACATGTTTCTCTTACATATTTGAGATTAGCATTAACATCACATCTCAAGATTGAACAAAAGATCATTGCACACCAGTGAGTGGATTTTATTTTAGGATTGAAACTATACTCACTTTGATCCTGAAATCTTCCATTAACATGGGCCCTGCTGTGCTGTTCCTGACTCAACTGCTGTTCATGCAAGTCAACAGGGACAGGGTTAATGCCAGTCCCTTCAAGATATAAACGGATTCGTTGCCGCCATTGCCATCTTTAAAAAGGAGAAAATAGCACAAGAATCAAACAAACTGAAATGTATGGCAATTTTTCTGCATGAATCAATAGTTCAAGAAAATAAAATCTTTGCTGGGCCAACCAAAATGTTACAAAATACAATGTAAGCTTTTAAACTCTAAAACTTACAAGACAGTGGGGGGGAGTTATCAGACATTCAACGGAGACCATTCCAGGGGTTAGGTTTTTTAGTGCAGGAGATCCCAGTGAGGCTAGCTGTCAGCAAGCCCTGCTTCAAAGAGCCATCAGGAGTTTGTATGTTGTCAGATGTGGGCAAAGTCTGAGGGAAACAGTCTTGTGGGCCAAATAAGGACTAGTGTCCAGCCTAATTAGGCCCATAAGCTGGAAGTTCCCTGACCCTAAAATGGAGGGTTCCTCATCTCTCAAGTCAACAACTAGTTGTAACTCAGTTCTGCCTCTGCCCCTAGGTGAAACACAGAAGTTCTTTTGGTGAATATAAAGGTATAAAGAGAACCTGGGTAGTCCCTGATAATATCACCGAAAGGTTATCACTGTTATCTCTACCTCTTTTTATTGCTCCCCCAGCACCCGTCTTCCTCCACCAGTGGAATGAATATCCTCCCATGTAACTCAACATGAACAAGACCACTCAAACATCAATGCATTTATTACCTAACAATCTTTAGTGAAATAAGTGATATTATTTTATTTGTTTCGATAATTAACACAAACCCCCAAATGCAACACATTCAGCAAAATGTCAAAAATTCTGTAAATTCCAAAATTATCCAGACTAAATGATTGATTACATTGTGCATTTAATGCCATTTTATAGAATTAAACTGCTGAGTATACAACAGCTTTTCTGTGTTTTCCTCCATCTGAACCGGAGGTTGTCAGAAGGCACGTGAACCAGGAAATCTTGGTAGCCTAGCAAGGTGCTCACCACAAAGTGAAGGATCACTTTCTTTTCCCATCCTCCTGAACAAACTGAGCTGTAATACTGGAAAAGGGGAGGAAGAACTCACCATCATTTAAAGCTATTTACAAGAGGGACCTGTTCAGCATTCCAGTCATGTCCTCCACCATGCACCATTCCACTCCCGCATGCCTTTACAGATTCTTGGCATTCTGTGATCACTGAGCATGCCTAGTCCTCCTTAGGCTGTTTTAGGGTTTTCGTTCTTGCTGTTTTAAACCACACACACACACACACACACCAATTCTTTTGTATTTTAGCTAACTCCGGGCTTCCTTTAAGTGTGTTGATAGCTCCCTCTTATTTTCCTGCTGGGCACTTACCAGCTGAGTTCACTTTCAGGAGTTACCGTACATCTACCATTATGTGTACCTAACAGTTAGCACAAAAGAATCATATCCTGCTTTAAGGCAGGCTTCAAGAAAGGAAGGTCTGCTGTTGATAACACTGTGGCCAGGCTGCTTGTAGGGTCAAGCATATATAAATATCTTATCTGTGAGATCTGCACTGGCTGCTTATCTGCTACTGGGCCAAATTCAGTATTTTAGTACTAGTATAAAGGTAAAGGGACCCCTGACCATTAGGTCCAGTCGTGGCCGATTCTGGGGTTGCGGCGCTCATCTTCCTTTATTGGCCGAGGGAGCCGGCATACAGCTTCCGGGTCATGTGGCCAGCCTGACTAAGCCGCTTCTGGTGAACCAGAGCAGCGCACGGAAACGCTGTTTACCTTCCCGCCAGAGTGGTACCTATTTATCTACTTACACTTTGACGTGCTTTCGAACGGCTAAGTTGGCAGGAGAGTACTAGTATAGAAGGCTCTATATATGTATACATTCTATGTTTTAAATGCATTTTAATTTATAATTTAATTTATATACCATCCTTCATTCGAAGATCACAGAGTGGTTTAAAACATAAAACCACAAAATGATAAAAACAATAATAATACAAACAATACAATAATCAGCCCAAGACCTGGCTGAGTATAAATGTTTTTGCACTACTTTGATATGGACTGCAGACTCAATAAATTCTAGGGATGTGCAGTGGCTCCTTGAATCTGAACATTTTTTAAAAAAATCTGCATCCACATTACTCCTTTGGCTTTAATCTGTGCTCCCAGTTCCAAGCCATTCTGTATAAAACGGAAATGTGTGACTGTTCCACAAATCACACTAAGTACTGTTTTGGACACATTGGTTCCCACATTGATGCAGAGCTGGAACAAATAGTCTTCAGGTCTGTTCCCTACTATAACTGTATTAATACAAAACATTACATTTCTTTAAAACAATTGTCTAGAGATACGTAAGCTCTAACCTACCTGAACTCACCACGATAGAGTTTCTGTAGGGCATCTGGAAACGAGTGTGTATATCGTACAGGTAAACACAAATGGCCTTCAGATCTGAATATAACATAACAAGGCGAGAATAAGGCATGAAATCATAGTATTCTGTTACCTCCTTCAGGCAAAGATCTGTTCCCTCTCACCCATTCTAAAAAAGGGAATAAGTAATACAATACTGGATTACATCATTGTAGCTAGCTGGACAATTTTCACTTTTAGACAGCATTCTATGCAAGATATACCTAGGCACTCTATTTTCCAACAACTGTTGTTCATGTTTGGAAGTGACTAAAAACAACAAAATGGCTGCCATGGGGGCATAACGCTAAATTAGAGAGTGTACAATCATGGTGAAGCCTTTCACATAATTGTGTTTCCACACAAGAAAAGGATTAACCTGTTGAAATTCTGCCTAGAAAATAAGTGTATTAAATGGGAGGGGAAAACAGCAGCTCCTTAGGGTCCCAAGGATTCATATTGTGGGCTGTCTAAACAACTCATTTATCAATCACTGCTCTGACTTCACTCCTTGGCTAAAAGCACTGACAGGCAGAAGCAGCCAGGCTTGCTCATTTTACAGAGTCACTTAGAAGTGTACCTGCACATTTTGTTTTATAACTTTCTTTGTAGGAGGGTTAAAGTCTTGCTATGCTTTAAAATGAAAGCTAGGGCCCTGCCTGGGGACAACAATGAAGGCCTTTGCAGGCACCATGGCACCCGTGGGCACCAGTCTGGCAATCCCTGATCTACAGTCATAGTTAGCATACTACACAATAGCCCAGTTAAAATATATCCTAGATTAGCAGGACAGTATAGTCCATGCTACTCTTCTGTCCATGCTACTCTTACCTAGCTTTGACCATTTAGACCCATGCAGAAATCACAAATATGCCATCAATTTTGTGAGAAATAAGGAAAAACTGTGAATAATGTGCATAATAAACTGGCAAGGGAAGTCACTGTATGCATATCAATGACAGAAAATGCCCCACATGGCACTCACAGGCCACTTAATGATGTGGTTTACAATATGACAAGGTATCTGTAAGTCTTAGGCTCACCTGTCTGGGTCTGTGTTTATTCCAATAACTGGTTTTAACCGGTCCAACACCTTACTGGCTGCCAAAAGCATTGTGCCATCACCTAGATGAAATATAGTTTGAGATCAGATTCCTCTTACATAAGACTGAAATATTCCAATGGAAGTATCAAGTACAGAGAATTTTGTGCTCAAACTTTTAAACCATTATTGTATACAATTAAGAGTGAAAATAGATTTTGATGCAGAACTCAATTTGCCATAAGGAAATTATACCTATGAAGAAAAAGAAAAACAGGTGCACAAAGCCTAGGTAACAACCTCTACAGAATGTTTCAGAATTTGTATACGGGCAATGAGTGTTTTGTGCAAGGGTTACGTTCCAGACCCCTGTGTGTGTTGACACTAAATCAACTTTATTCTGGTAGTTCAGGTTAAGACGTATTTATTGATAAGCCAACTGATCAATTCTTCATACTGCTAAACACTTATTCCCGCAAGTTTGTTGTAATTCAAAATACCCATCCCCACTCACAAGTTAATACCTCCTGCTGCTACAACAGCATCTGCCCACCGAACTGTCTCTTCATCATATTCTCTGCGCTTCACAAGTCGGACCTCAATCTTCTCATTCCTGAAGGTTTATGAAAACGCAAGTGATTTTTAGTCAGGTTTTAAGGGCTTAAAAGGAATGCAAACTGTCAACTTAAAAAGCCAGTTTATATAACTTTGATAATGACCTCAGGAAAGGGAAGCAAAAAAACACACTACAAGTATGAATATTGGGTTATTGTGACTTTTTATATAGGATCTGATTGTTACTATTAATATTTGATGTTTTATTATGATTTGTGTGTGTGTGGTGGAAGCCACCCAGCCAGATGGAAGGGGTATAAATTAAAAAATATTATTATTATTAGTCCCATGGAAGATAACTATCACTTGCATCAAACTCTACTTACCAGTTCCCTAAAAACTTCTAATTATTTTACACCAGGAACAGCTGGCTTGTGTCACTCCAAATATTGATAGACTACATCCCACCTTCCCTGTCTATCAGCCATGCTTGCTGTGGCTGAAGGGAGTTGGAGACCAACAACTTCAAGGCCAACAGGCTAACTACTCTTGATTTACATAGAAGGGGTTTTGCTATAATGCTTCCCTTTCATCACCTTCCTCTGCTAAATCCGATGTACTAACACAGGATTATGTATCAAAAGTTTTTGGGCTGTGTAATGGTTCTAGGGGTTGCTTGTGTGTAAATCGGTTCCAACACTTGGCTGGGTTGCCTGGGTGAACCTTTTCTGTCCGGACAGTCACTCACCCGTGACTGTCTCAATCACTGGCAGAATCCGTCAGTGGGCGTTTCTTGAACTTCTTCCAGCACAAAAGCTCTTTGACGCCTAGTCTCCTCCTACTCTCCCTGCATGGAAGCCTTCTGCGCAAGAAGGGTGTAGGCAGCGGAGGACCCTCACTCTCCCTGCTGGTTCCCGGCAAGGAGTCATGGGACTGCCTCGCCGATTCCCCCATCTGCCCCCCTTCTCCACTGGTGCTACGCTGCTTCCCTTCCCCAGAAGACGGGCCGCCTCTCCCCATCCTGGGACGCTCTTCGGAATCCCTCTGGAGCTCTCTCTCTCCCTCCAGCCCTGATGGCAGTTCCCTGACAGGCTGTTATTCAGGAAGAGCTCAACCTAGTTTCAGCAAAACCTGTGCATATATATATCAAAACCTGTAGTGTAAACTGTAGTTAAAATTGTAGTTAGATTATTGGTGACTTTAATTATCTTTTGAATGTTTTTTAAACACCTGCTTCTAACCATCTTTTAGTAATTGTAGGGGTTTTTGTGTAAACCATTCAGAGGGTTTATGACAATCAATGAGTATATATCTATATCTACCTATACAGTTGAAAGAAACAAACAAACAAAAATAGTTTGTGGTTGTTACTATGTTGTTCAATTGAAAACTAACTCAAGAGTGAAACTGCCTGTTATGTTCTACCGATTACAAGGTCAGTCAAAAACTCAACAATATCCCACTGTTGTCCAGTTTGGTTAAATGATGCAACAATAGCTTTGAATGCACACTGACACTTGTGTATGCAGAGAACTGTATACAGATAACCTTTGTACATCTTTTTCAACAGAGAAAATAAGAGCCCTGTGGGATCAAGCCTAATGCTATTCTGGTCCAGGACTCTGTTCTCACAGTAACCAAACAGCGCTCTCCCCTCCTGCGATTCCCAGAAACTGGTATTCAAAGCAATGCAGTAGGGGTAGAATATATCCACTGATGGCTTTTTAAAAAGGATTAGATAAATTAATAGAAATAAAGCTATTCAAGTTGGTGGCAACCACAACCTATTGTGGGAGCAAATTCCATGATTTAACTATGTGCTATGTGAAGTATTTTCTTTTTTTGATCCTGGATCTTCCAATATTCAGCTTCACTGTATGTCCCTGAGTTCTAGTATTATGGGGAAAGAATAATTTTGCTCTCTCCATTTTATCCACACCAAGTGTAATTTTATACACCATTATCATAAGTTTATACATCATTATCATGTCCCCTCCTACATGCCTTTCTCTAAACTAAAATGCCCCAACTATCTTGTCTGAACTACGAGAAACTTCTGAAACCGAATGTGGAGGGCTGCTAACAGAAAAAGAAGCAAAGAGTCAGTTTTCCCTTTCTTTTATATATACAGTCTCCTTCATATGTATTAGGTCTGGATGATAAATCACCTCAAACCGTCCATATTTTGATATCAATTTCATACTTTTTGACCTGGGAATATATCGTGAATCATAATGTGTGCTATGCAAAAATCACAATGTGGGGAAAACTGTGAAGCCAGCCAATGCTTCTCTCAACTCCTGCAGCTCCCATTAACTCTGCCAGCTCAGCTCTCCCCTGCCTCCTGCAGGGTGCAGCAAATCAAAAGAGCAGGCACCAGCAAAAACCATGATGCGGGGAAAACCATGAAGCCCGCCAATGCCTCTACACAGCTCCATCCTTTTTTCAGACATTGTGATATATCGGTATATTGTGAAGTTTAGCTGGTGATATATCATGATGTTGAAAACCAGATATCGCCCAGCCCAAATATGTATAAACATGGTTTACTGGATCAGAGTAATTATAATTTCATATACTGGGCATTAGAATTATGTGCCAAACTTCTAGAACCTCTGCTCTCTGAAATTATTTATTATATTATTATTTATTTATTATTATAATCATTATTATTGATACATACCCTTACCTTAAACTATCTACTACATGCTCCACATTTTTTGTATGAATCCGATGTCGCTCCAGTAGTCCACTGTAATTAGAGCCTTTTAATGCAAGCTGTGGAAGACAAAAATCTAAATCTAATGAAGTTGGCAGTAATTTTCTAAGCATGTAAAAACAGTATGCAAACAGCCAAGCTTGAACACACTACATTTTAAAAAGCTAAATTTATTTATGGAAAACTGGAACTGTCAGAAACATGAAAATGGTTTATTCTCTAAATCCAAGCAAGAAAGAATTTAAATGTTGCTCAAAATTCAGAATATGCATATAAGCATGTGGAACACTACCATTTTAATGAAAAGTTCCAGTATACAATTCTATTCTACCAGCCATATGCATTCTGACATACCATTCAACCAGTGTTAGAAACTCAAATATATGAGCTAGGTGCAAAATGGCTCCTTAAACCAGGGTTATAGTTGCCAAAACGGAATGCCTAGTTGCCATTTGGGGACATTTTCAATACGACTTTTTGGTTCCTGAAATTCATTCTGATTGTGCAGATAAAATATAACAAATAGCATTATATAGGGTGCGCTGTTAATGTGTGAAAACAGTTAAGATCCGAGGCATGCACCTCCAGATCATTTGGTCACAAGTGGTCAATAGCCAGGTGCAAAATGCACCTGGTGAATTTCAAACGCTGCAATCAACTATACAGTAATAAGATATAACCTAAAATAAGTTTTACTAAGAGTTCTGAATTGGGATGAAATGAGAGCATGCAGTTTAGAACAAATTAGGAGCAGTATCTCCTGTCATGGGGCATTATAGCATCGGACTGGCAACTGTTTCTAGTCACTAAAGAAGCTTGGCTTTGTTACTTCTCTATCTACTACCTGGCAAGAGGATACTGCACAAAAAGCACAATGACACCATACTGAAAGAGGCACTCTGTGTACCTATACTATTGCCAACTTTTAAAAAGTTGTTACTCCTGTGGTTGTGTATTTTGAGGACTTTGTCCTCTAGTAACGAAATTAAATTTCTGGCCACCACTGGCAAGCCTTTCTGGGGACCACTGAATATGCACAAAAATATTTAAGTAAATTTTTATCCCAGTATAACTCTTAGAAAAGTGCCCAAGGTGACAAAACGATCGAAAATAAGGAAAACATCAGCAATTAAACCACTAAATGCTTAAGAAAACTTGTAGAGGGTAGGGAGAAAACTTGTAGAAAGTTAGGAGTTTCACATGCATCGAAGAATAAAAAAAGAGAAACATCCAGTGATGCCTGCAAGATTGCACAAATGATTTATGTTTGCACAACATGACTTCTTCTTTCTCTCCTCCGCTGCAGCATTCTGAGCACCCGAAAAATCAGCTCCAGAAAAGCCACCATCCTTCTGGAGCAGATTTTGGAGGAGCATGTATGGAGGAAAAGAGGAAGTCTGTTCAGGTGCCACTGAATGCCACCCAAAACAAAATATAAAATAAAATCAAGTAAGTCACTGAGCTTACAGAAGAGAAGAGGGAAACAAAATATGCCTAAATTTGTTTTTACAAATGTCACCATCTTTTGTGAGAACACTTCATTGTAATTCTCCTTACCCTTCAGAATTTTGGCCTGCCAGCCTGTTTACTTGATTGCAATTCTTAGCAGGTTTCAATCTGCTTACAAATACTTGCCTGAATAAATTGAGAATTTTGCCTGAATTCTCTCAATGCTGCATGTTTAAAATAAGTTATATTCTTAACATACAAGCTATACATGTTACAAACATATAGCGACAGCACATAGGTCTGTGGGAAGGTGGATGAAAAGCTGCCACTTAATTTTGTCTTAGCTCTGTAAGTGTACAATGTGCAGCAGAGTACAATGAACACCAGGGAAGGAACTAAACTGAAAAGATAGGAACAGAACTACCAGCTTCCTTCATGGCACATCTATGTTCTCTAAAAATCCAGCAAATGTATCACACTATACTCAGTGAGGAGATGAGCAAAAAGCCACACAGCAGCGAGTTGTATAAACAAGGCGAGAATGAAATGGAACCATGTAACTAAATGAACCAATCTCTAAATTAATCCTTCCACAGGAACACCCCAACAGAAGTAACACACATACTACATTACATTCTCAATTGTTTTCGTCCCAGCTAAAGAAGATTGGCAAGTTAAATTAATGGAATATGCTGAAATGGCAAAATTGACAATGAAACTATGTTGATAAATAATAGAACCAAGGAAGGGACTAGAGGGAAGTCAATTTGTTTTGTTTTTGTACTGTTGTTGTTTTTATTTTTGGAAAATTAATAAAATGTTATAAAAAACAACAACATTCTCAATTGCTTTAAAAAAGAATTTTAGTGACCATAAAAATTCTGAACACCAAAGGGTGTGTGATAATGTGATGCTAATGACCAATACCAAGATGGTCTAAGAGGCTTATGTGCTGAGCCCGCTGCTGTGGACAACTTACACCCGCCAGGAGCGATGCCTCAGTGCCTTCCAAATGCACTGCGTCAAGAAGATTTTGGGCATCACATGGCAGGACATTCCACAACCTTGTGTACGGCACCTTTGTTTAAAGAGAGTTGCCATGACAATAGTTTGAAGATCAAGTCAATTCATGTACGTCAAAGATTCCAAAGATTGTCATTTCAGAGATCAGTTTCTCAAACAAACCACACAATGAAATGAATTTTGTTCAGTGAAAATATTGCTTCACTTGAAAATGATGTCTTCAAAGAGTCTGAACGTTGGATTGTCCTGTCAGAAGACAATGTAAACACTCATTATCACAATCTTTTTCAGGAACTGCGTATGTCCAAACCAAAGTAAACTCACAGTGTTAAGAATGTCCTGGCAGAAACAAACTCCAGAAAGGAAAGATCTATAAGAGAGTTCCAATCTTTCTGTAATCTATCCTATCATGTTCTGCTTTTAAGATGCTCAAGTAGGGACACAAGTGGAAAATTTGCAAGAAACCAAATCAGCAAGGTTAGCAAAGATTTTAAAATATTAGTTTACAGCTATGCTACATGCCAAGACAAATAAAATAAAATATGGAGCCTCTGTTCTTTTGCATAATGTAGACTCCAGATGTATTTTTTTAAATCACCTTTTTTCTTTGCTTATTAGGACTGCGTCTGCAACATTATTTGAGCAAAGTTAACTTAAGATAAAAGGTCCCAATGTAAAAAACCAATCACAATATGTGCAAAGAACTGAACTGAACTAAGATAACTTAACAGCAAAAAGCCTGTGATATCCTGGATACATCAAAATACCAAAAATATCAGCGGTGAATATGCTATGGAAGCACACTCACTATATTTGCACTAAATATATGGACTTCTCACCAGGATGGGATTTGCAGTCCAATTTACAGTACTGATTGGCTGGCCAATATATAAAGCAAAAAAAACACAAACCCTTTTCACATAAAAGTTTATTTAGAAGGGCTGGGAGAGTGCTTAAAAAAAATAAAAACTTCAAGCAGGTTTTTGAACAGCCACAAAGCCAGGTACTTGCAACCCCTCAAAGCAGAACAGTCCACTGAAGGACAGGGATGATTAGAATAATAAAAACTTAAATGTTTGACAATAACCAGTTGAGAGGCTAAGCATTCAGAGAAGTACATCACAAAATAACAAATACACCCCTACGAAATTGGCTAAGAAATTGTATGAGGAACATGCAAGGTAGGAAGAAAAACTCTGTGCTTCTCTGTTAGTATGATGCAAGATAAGGAAAATATGTAAAGAGAAAACCACTGAGAACAATGAATACGGCAAACATTTCATAAGATAATGCAAAGAAGACTACAACAGTGTTCAAAGAAGTTACTTTTGTATCTACTTTGCCGGGAACTGAATATACAAAAGTGTTTCACATCAGTAAGAGAATTTCTAAGGCTGTGGGAAAAGAAAGCCTAAGAGATTTTGCCAACTGGCAGAATCAGAGCAGAATGAATATCACTGATTAAGAACTACTGTTTCCAAAGCCAAGGCAGCCTCTGAAAAGAATAGAACCTGAGGAGTTATACTACTTTAAAGGGCTGCCACCACAATCCCCTCTGCTGCCATCTCAAAAGCAGAGCAAGACTAGAATGACAAGAGCAAGCTTAATGGCACCGTATTTCCTACAAAGAAGCCAGTCACTGATGACTGTGTGAGAATACTGCTCTATAGCAAGCCACTTATTTTGTAGACACAAATTGTTTTGAAGCTCACAGAAAAGCAGTAGTCAAGCAACTGGAAAACCTAAAATTTCCAATTTCAAAGCAGTAGAAGCAGCTAGCAAATGACGTGGCAGAAGAGTTTTATATGACAAAATGCCTGTTCACCGAGGTGGGCACTGTGTATGAACCTCCGCAATCCTATGCATGTTTGTTAAACATTTTGATCCTGCTGTTCATTCAAAAAAGTATCACATGGATAAGACAGTCTGTGTTCCCAGGCTTACAATGTAAAACACAAGACACAAAGGGAAAAGCATTGGGACAGAGGTGGAAAAAATAAGTTAGGCCTATCAAAGACAGGTAAATGTGCATACATTTACACACTTAATTATAAACAGTGTACATTATCCTATTATACAGGATGCCGTTTCCTGGGAATAAAGGACTGGATCCTAGTGCTCCCAGTATCAAGTCCACAGTGTAGTACAAGAGTTCCCAAACTGTGGAGCTTCATGCAGTTGGTCTATAGTATGTCTGTAAAAGTACAATTAAAATCACCCAGCATCTAGCATAGTGCATTACAATTGCTACAATATACAGGGAAGGGGGAAATCACTAAGTGGTCTGCAAAGACTCTCAGCAATTTCCAAAGGGCCGGGGGGGGGGGGGGGGGGAGCCTGAGAACCATTGCTAAAGTATATGACTAGTTATGTGACATTAATCATGCTTGACCATGCTTCTTCAGATACTTAGAAAAGCACACTTTAACCCTAATAGAGGGCCATTGATTCAGTGTTGAGATATTATAATAGTTTAGCATATTATGATTTAATTCTAACAAGCTATTATTTTTAAGCCATCATTTTTATCCATTCTGATCAGAAGATGTTATTTAGAAAACCTAATGGTCATAACAATATATATTTCATAAAGAATGAACCAGCTGACACTGCTGGAAGTTTCATGAATACAGAGTCTCTAGCGCAGTTTGATAGCTCATTCTGTATACCGACATGAACCAAGCTGCTCTCAATTTTTTCCCCTAACATGTAAACCCCACCTTCCCCCTAGCAATCTGATCATTGTTAAAGTGCCTAAAATTGTTAAAATAATACATGCCCTGCTCACAGACTCACTGTACAAAAGAAAGGACATAATACATTAGATGAAAAAGGGAAACAAGACAGAAAGTGGGTCAATCAGGAAAAAAGCAGGATGAACAGCTGTGTCTTTATAGATATATAGCTGGAATTATCAGATTACTGGCTAACAGCATAGTGAATCTGGCCTGTGATATAATTTTGCGTGGAGTGAATCTTTGTCAGCAGCATACAGTAGTCTATGACTGCTATAGAGAAGGTGTGCTAAGATGGCATGAGGTAGTAAATGTATTACATATACTATACTTATGTGATCAATTATCTCTTTTATAGCCTCAAAGTATATATTTAAGGCAGAAGGGAGAAAGACAGCACTATACACATATCAGGAGTATGCAACAGTTCATTTAACTTGCCTTCCCTTCAGAGCCAATAATGTTAGCCTCACATGGCTGCAAGTTAGGTAGTTGGACTGGGGCTGAGTGCTACCAAAATAGATGGTACTTTCCTGAAGAGTAAATAATCAAGATGAATCTGTGTTAGCAGTCACTGCCTTGTGAACCTGTGGGTGTGGAAACATGTATAACTGCCACTTCCTTAATCAAGTGATTCTGTATTAAAGTCTTGATCTTTCGAAGCCCGAGTGCTGGCCAGATAAAACACCTATTTTCTTAGTAGTAAAAGTTATTAGATGCATCAAAGAGCAAATGTCTGATGGTACTTTCATAATGTTGTGAATATTGACAGTTGACAATATCCTTGGAATAAATAAATCTGTATGCAATTAACCAAATAATAGATGGCAGCATAAGGCCAAACTGCACAAGTGTTAATATTCTGTGGTCATTTTTTGTTCATTTGTTTTATTAGATGCAGCCCTCAGATGCAGCCCTGAGTAGATAAAACTAGGAACAAAAGGATGAGGTCTTTTCCTTATTAACTCATTTTCTGCTCCAGTTGTACACATGCCCTCCAAAAAAGTTGCAAGAAGGAAAAAGATGGCAACCATATCCAAATATAAGTTTGGCCCTCCCCTTTTTGGAAAAGGTGCAAGGATGGTACTCCAAATTGTTTTGGTAGTTAGGAATTTGAACTCTGAACCACCCATCCCAAAAGTGTTCTCTGCCAAATTATTGTACAGTGGTACCTCAGGTTACAGACGCTTCAGGTTACAGACTCCGCTAACCCAGAAACAGTACCTCGGGTTAAGAACTTTGCTCCAGGATGAGAACAGAAATTGCGCTGTGGCGGCGCAGCAGGCCCCATTAGCTAAACTGGTACCTCAGGTTAAGAACAGACCTCCAGAATGAATTAAGTTCTTAACCCGAGGTACCACTGTACTCTTAATGGGCAGACACATTTTTATTTGTTTCTCAAGTTAAACTGATTTATGGTAAGCATATAGAGCATGGCTCTGGAACTTGTGTCCCTTCAGATGTTGCTGAACTACAATCTGACCATACTGGTTGGGGCAGATGGAGCTGGAATTCAACAAATTTGGAGGGCCACAGCTTTCCCATTCTTGATGTAGCAGAAGATGGTTCATTCAAATTATACCTGTTGATATTACACAGTCACTATAATAAGGAGGGAGTCAGTTCGGTTGGTCCCCACTACATTTATGCTTCTTTCATACTGAGTTAGTAGGTAGAATAAACAGGCAATAACCAAATACTGTTACTAAAAAGGAACTCTTCCCCAGCGGCACACCAGCTTGACAAATTGCCACTACTACAAACCACAAAAACAGTTGTTGACTGGGTGCTGTTTGGGATGTTAAGTATCTGCCTCCAACAGTCACCTCCCTGTGCTAACTTACCTTGTTATCAGAGAAAGACTGTGTGTTCATGACAAGGTCTGGCTTACACATGCACAAAGATGAGGTTGCCTACTGGACTGCAAACACCAAGACTTACTGTGGTATAAACTTTTGTGCACTAAACCCATATTCAAGCAGATGCAGTTAAGTGGGCTTGCTCAATGAAAGCACAGGCAACATCTGTTTGTATCTATGGGCTCTTTTTCCTGTATGGACACAACCTCTTCACAGTTTGTTTTTTTTCTTTAAGAGGAATATTCAGCACATACATAGCCAGAATTTCTCCTACTGTGGAAGTCAAGGCCATAACGGTTTCCAGGTGCCATAGCTGTCAACGTTTCCCTTTTTTAAGGGAATTTCCCTTATTCCGAATAGGATTCCTCGCAAGAAAAGGGAAAAGTTGAAAGCTATGCCAGGAGGTCTCCCATCCAGCCTGGTGCGTGTGGGGTGCTGATAACGCCAAGGTTGCAGGTTCGATCCCCTTAAGGGACAACTGCATATTCCCTGCATTGCAGGGGGTTGGACTAGATGACCCTCGGGGTTCCCTTCCAACTCTGCCATTCTATGACCTCGGCCCATTCGCAGGCCGAAAGGGGAGATTTAAACAGGCGATCCCCGAGCACCTCCACTCACCAGCTGCTTGAGGTCCTCCTCGGAGAGCCCCGCGTACCGGTACCGCTGCTGCTCGAACTCGTAGCGGGTCGTCTTGGCCACCACCACCACCCGGGCCGGGCGGAACCCGACGCCGCCGCCCCCCGACCGCGAAGGGAGCTCCGACGAAGAAGCATCCGAGCTGAGGCAGCGCTGCGAGGCGGACGGAGGGGACGGAGGCGGCGGCGGCGGCGAAGACCCTCGCCCCGCCAGCGCTAACGGCTGAGAGGGGAGCCCGGACGCGGCGAAGGCGGCGGCGGCGGCTGAAGCCACCGACGCGGCCAGGCGGGCTGCGCTGGGCGCTAAGGCGAGGTGGCTGTGAGGCGGCGGCGGGGCAGGCGGCTGGTGCCTCCGGGAAGGCTTGAGCAAGGCGCGGAGGGCGGCGGAGGGACTGCCGCCGCTCAGGTAGCTCGGGAGGCAGGTCATAGCCCGGGCTCGCGGGGTTCCTGCTGGAGCCGCCGCGGCCGCCACAACCACCACAGCCGCGAGGCGGGCGAAGGGACAGAGCGGCGACCTTCCCTCGCCTCAGGTTTTTGCGCCACAACAGCGCGGCGCCCGCGCTCGGGAAAGTGGCGGGGGTGGGGGGCGGGGTGAGGCAAAGCAACACACAGGCACGCACGCACAGCCCCGCCCCCTTCTGCCCAGCGCACGCCGCCTGACGCACGGACGCGTCCGACGTGAGCGCTCCGACCCTCGCAGGCGTAAAGGGGAGGGGGGGTTGGTGAGCGGGAGGGAAGGGACACTGTGCGCAAGCGCAGCGAGCCCTCTCCCTCTCTCCCCCTCCCTTCCCTTTTTTGCCACAGAAGTAAAACATCGCGCTCCCACGCGTTCTAAAGCGCGGCCGGTCCAATACGGGCCTTCGACGTCGACTGGCTTTCTGCGCCTGCGCAGCTGTCGCCCAATCCAGAAAACGCCCATTGGTTGCTGGCTCCTCTGTGCGACGTTATAGCCGGGCGAGGCACGAAACGGGTTCGAGGGCCTCCTGCCGCGCTTGACCAATAGGAAATGCTCTTGCCCAAAGCGCGCCGGCGCCGGCGGAGAACGTTCCACAGTTAGGATAAAGTGGGGAAGATTGGGAGAGGCGAAGGCGGCCGGTGGGCGCCGTGAGCTGCCCGGTTCCACCTTCCTGCAGGAAGCTGCCTCCTTTATACAAAGTATTGATCGCCCTTGGTCTAGCATCTGACTCCGTACAGTATTGCATGCACGGACTGGTAGCAGCTCTGCAGGGCTTCACACACGGAGAAGGGAGGCTGTTCACTGAAAGAAAGGGAGGGAGACGCTCACAACCCAGAGCCAATTGTGATTGGAGCAAATCCTTGAAAACCAGGGACCGACATAAAGGATCGCTGAAAGACACCAAGCGTAGAGTGGGTGGGCTGTTTGGAGGCCATGCAAAATCTAGGAGAAGGCCAGGCCTCCCCTGTCGCTGGAGCCAGCAGTGCTATCCCACAGATTGGCAAGGGTGTGTGGAAGCATGAGTTACTTGCAAGAACAGTGTACAGTCATACCTCGGGATGAATACGCTTCAGCTTAAATATTTTCGGGTTGCGCTCTGTGGCGACCCGGAAGTAATGGAGCGCGTTACTTCTGGGTTTCACTACTCGTGCATGCGCAGACGCTCAAAATGACATCACATGCATGCGCGGAAGCAGCAAGACGCGCAGACGCGCAGACGTGTCTTATATTCACTTCAGGGTGCGAACAGGACTCCGGAACGGATCTCTGTTCGCATCCAGAGATACCACTATACAAAACTTGTTTTGATTTTTTTTTTTTAAATCCCTGGACATATATTTCCAGACACAATAAAAGTATACATTTATCATAAGCAACAGCCAAGCACTCAGTTTATTAGCACTGTACATTTCCTACCTAAGAGCTATTTTTACAATATAAAAATTCCTTCCAGTAGCACCTTAGAGACCAACTAGGTGCTACTGGAAGGAATTTTTTTTAATTTTGTTTCTACCAAGGCAGACCAACACAGCTACCTACTTGTAATATAAAAATTGTGAGAGATGCATGATGGAAATCTGCTTTGATTTGAAAGAAAAAAAACATTGTGGCTACAATCCAGAAAATGTGTTCAGTTTAATTATATCTTCCATGCTATAAACAAAGCACACATTCAACAGCCCTGCTGGTGATTTAAAAGGTGACTAAATCTGGGCTGGATGAAAAATGCCACTTCACGATCTAAAAGGCCAGAACAAATTGAAGCTGTAACTTGCCATAGTTACAGTGATAAAAAGAAAGTCTGCCAACATTCTGGAGCAAAGAGAAATGTATGCCATAGGTCACTTGCTCATAATTCTTTTTAAAACTGCCTACCGAAGTTAAACAAATATCAACCAAGCAAAGGTGGAGCTCAAAAAAGTGATCCGTTGGCTTAAAACCAAGGGGAGAAGATTGCTCAATTAACCTTCATTTTCTGTATCCCTGTGATCATCTATCTTAATGGGTTTTTTTTAAAAAAAGGAATACTTTCACATACTGTTAAAACTGAAAGAGGAAGGAAATGGGATTACATCAAGGAGGGAAAGAAAGTTTTAAGCATTGGAATGCATAAGCAATATGTTGCTATTTTTCAAAATTACCAAGAGCATTCTTAGAGACAGCTGATGAGCTGGTGGATATGGGACAAGTGTTGCTCAGTAGCCGGGCAGGTTTTACACTACTGGAGGCCTCCAGTACAGCCATACTCTGCCAGAGTTTGGAACCCAAGCAGAAGCATATTAGTGGTGCATCAAAGGAACATAAGAAGCTGTCTTGTGCAATGGTACCTCGGGTTACATACGCTTCAAGTTACATATGCTTCAGGTTACAGACTCCGCTAACCCAGAAATATTACCTCAGGTTAAGAACTTTGCTTCAGGATGAGAACAGAAATCGTGCTCCGGTGGCGTGGTGGCAGCAGGAGGCCCCATTAGCTAAAATGGTGCTTCAGGTTGAGAACAGTTTCAGGTTAAGAACGGACCTCCAGAACAAATTAAGTACTTAACCTGAGGTAGCACTGTATTGTTCTACATTGAGTTTATATTCCATCTTCTGCAAGGAGCCCAGGGCAGCAAACAGATACACAATTTTAAAACAAAAACATTCTAAAACAGTTAAAGCACTCTTTAAAAACCCAATAACAATTAAAGACATCTAAAAGCAGTTACACATGAAAACTTTATTCCGTCCAATGATCTTGGGGTTGCCAGGAAAAGTATTCTTCAGCCACCAACTGATGGCTGAAAGTTAATACAGTAGTAGAGACAGGTGAACCTCACTAAGGAGAGTCTATTGGGGAAGGACTTTTTTAGGAATAGTGGCTAAAATAGTGACTCGGACATCTGGTTCACCTAGTTCAGTATTATCTACACCAGGGTTGGGAAACTTCTCAGCCTGAGGTGGTAAGAGAGTAAGCACCCTCACGGGTCACTTTGACAATTTAGGAAGTTCAGGGGGAACCATATACAATGTTTAAAATGATGTATTGCAGAAGATAGACATGCTATACTTTATTGAAAATAAAAGCCAAGGCTTAATTTTGTCACTTATTTTTTATTGTTCTGTTTATTATATAATAATATCCAAAACACAACATATGGAATACTTTCCTAACTTCTTGTATATGAATAATAGTATATGTTACCTGTTTAAAGACCTTCATAACAGTGCAATAGTACTAAAGCAGCACTTTTTTAAAAAAAAGTATAAGATGGTTAAGAATAAAAGCTGGTCCCATTCATGTAGGGACCTTTCAGCATAGTATTTTAACTTTTCCCATATAGTTAAAGTGTGGGGGCAAGTAGTAAAATATTTGCATTCCTCTGCAACCAGTACAAGTAGATTATTCCGTGTTAACCTACACTGATTTATTAGTAGTCTTCAGTGAGAAAATAACATGTATTTGGAACTAGGGATACACAGACCCATTAAAGTCCAGTCTATCCCAGTTCTGCATGGGTACAAGGCCATTTCCATCTTCTCAAACCACCTTGTAACGAAATCTGCTGAACTGCAGTTTCAGAAGTGCACTCATTATCTGATCCAAGTTACAGTCTGCCCAAACTGAATTACACGAGTTCAGACACTTTCTGGAAGTAAGTGCAATTAAAATCTATAAGACCAACTTTAGGTAAAAGTGCATGTGTTTATTATTTAAATATTTTATTTAGGGGCTAGAAATTTGTTAAGAGTCCTACTCCTGGACTCTGATTGGTAGCTTAACAAATCCTGAATTAGGCTAAGAGTGCAGTGGAGACGCAGCTGAGAGACAGATTTGATGGACCATATCCTCAATATGACTGGTTACGAAATAAACAGACTGTTGTGCTTTGCAAACATGGTTTATGGCTTTGCGTTTTGATAGGAACTGTTCAAAAACTGTTCTGGAATTAATCTGCTTGTTATGGGTGGCAGCGTAGACAGAAGGGACATAATGGTATGATCTAGTTGGGCTTTGCTTTTGCTACGTTTGATCATCCATATACATATTCTAAAACTGTGGATCGCCTTTACAATTTGATAGTTGTGCTCTCCTTGTCAGTTTGGGGATGATAAGAGTCCTTGTGGAAACTTAACAGCACTTAAGTCTTGCCAATATTATTTTTGGCCAAATATTTATTAAGCAAACATTTTTTGACTAAGCACAAATAAAAAGTTTGTTTGAAAATTGATTGCCATTGTGGTTGCTGGCAGGAGGCTCTTCTCTCAACTATCCTACAGAAAGCGTGAGTTGGAAAAGTAATGTTTGATGAAGAAAGTATTGCTCATGGGATGCAGGAGCATCTTTTCTGACAACCCACCCTCCTTTCCAAATCTTTAATTTGTTAGAGGTAGATTACCTATAAGTTATCAAGAAGAGTTCGACAAAATTAACTGATTGTGTCTATATAATATAGTGGAGTGAGCTGATTGTGGCAGAGCTGGGTTATGAATTTGCTAGTTATTCTTGAGCAAAGATGTTTGGGTTGTGTTAGCACCTGATAAGGCTGTAAAGGACTCAATACCCATAGATGGTTCAAGGGCTTTGCCCCTGTGCACCTAACATCAGGCTCTTCTAGTTTTCCCCTAACAGTTGCATGAGCCACTTGTCCTTTTTATACAGGATGCCTAGAGCAAATTATCCAAGACGAGAGGCTTGCAGGGAAGATGGATTAAGGATGACTAGAGCGTGAAGTAAACAGTGCAGTCTTTCTGGAGTCAGGCCACTTTCTTATTTTTAATAGGATTGCATATAGTTGAACTATGGAACTTACTGCCACAAGATGTAGTGATTTTGCTGGAGAACCCAGGTGGGGACAGTGCTCTTCTGCTCGGGTCCTGTTTGTGGCATCTGGCATCTGGTTGGCCACTGTGAGAACAGGATGCAGGAGTAGATGGACCACAGCCAAGGGGCTGTTCTATGTTCTTAAGTGATGGTCACCCAACTTGGATGGCTTTTAAAAAGATTTATAAAATTTCATGGAAGATAGGGTTGTTGACGACAACTAGTTGTGAATCATGGCTGTGTACTAATTCCAGTGCCCCAGGCTATTTCTAAGGAGGCTTTCCCTGTTCCTATTTGGGGAAAGATCTATGTATATCAGTGGGTAGAATCACAGAATCATAGAATTATAGAGTTTGAAGGCAACACATGGGTCTTCTAGTCTAACGCCCTGTGATGCAGGAATCTTTTGCCCAATGTGGGGGTCAAACCCACAACCCTGAGATTAAGAGTCTCATGCTCTACCAACTGAGATATCCCAGTGAATACAGGGGCTGGGCACCCATAACCAGCTTGCACGCATCTTACATTCCTGTTAATAGCAGCCTCAATTCCTCACACAGCATGGATGATATTGGGGTTGCAATCCTGAACACATTTAACGAACACAGTGGGATCTGCTTCCAAGTCAAGAGGAGAAGGGTTGCACTGCATGAAACACTTTATATATGAAAGGTGTCCACAAACAGGAAATGCAGATGACCAGGAAAAACATGGCTCATTTGGAAACACACAAAGAGCACAGCCCTGAACATATTTCTTCCAAAAACACACAGCAACTTGTGGAATTATGGTTACCAATACGAGCTTTGGAAATACTCTTTGGACTGTTGCATGTGCTAGGCTGACAGATACAGCCTTCGCAAACAAAAACTAGCTTTTACGTGTTCATGTAGTTAATAATGAAGCTTTTACCTTTGGCAGGAAGATATCCCTCACATCAGGCAAAGTTTTCAGCAGGATTTCAGAAGCATTTTTGATGTGTTCCTTTGCACTGGAAAAACATTTAACTGTCTACATATTTAATGATGGCAAATAGGTGCGTTGGCAAACATTTCTGTCTTGTTTCTTGCTGGTTTTGAAAGCTTGAGGTATGATTTTCAGGAATTGGTATTTATGCAAAATCTGGCCTCTGCTCTGTGAGAAAAGGTTACAACATCTGGGGCTTTTTGGATGAGAAAAAGGCAAATCCGGGGTGTGGGGCATGAGGTATAAAGTGTGTAAGGTTATGCATGGCATGGAAAAAACAGACAAAATATTTTCTCCCTCTAATAATATGAAAACTCAGAATCATCCAATGAAGCTGAATGGTGGGAGATTCAGGACAGAGGAGAGGAAGTAATTCTTCAGAAAGCACATAGTTAAACTATGGAACTGACTACTCCAAGATGTGGTGGTGGCAACCAGTTTAAATGGATTTACAAAGAGGTTGGATAAGGCTATAAAAAGGCCACTAGTCATGATTGCTATATGCTATCTCCAATATCAAAAGAAGCAAATGATTGGCATGGTTGGTATATAATACTAAGCCATAGTTTGTTTTAACAAACCACGAGTTTACCATGCGTCAACCACAGAAGCTTGTCATTTCCAGCTGCTGTTGTCTCCTGCCTTTATAGTTTGGTGAGCACCTGAGACGGTTAAACAAACCATGGTTAAGGAAGGGTGCTGTTCCCATGTAACATAAGCCACTATTAAATCAAGGTTCACAAGCCAACAACAAGCCATAGATTCAGGTGTAAGACATGGTTCCCACATAACACTAAGGTAAAGTTAAAGGGACCCCTGACCATTAGGTCCAGTCGTGGCCGACTCTGGGGTTGCGGCGCTCATCTCGCTTTATTGGCCAAGGGAGCGCCACCCACGTCCCCAGCGCCACATCTTAATAAACCATCAGTTTAGCCTTATGACTGAACCAGGGTGAACACCACTTGCCAGAGAATAACAACAGGAGTTTATTGTGCTTATATACTGCTTATGGGCTTTCCATAGGCATCTGATTGGCTGTTGTGGGAAGCAAGATAGATAGGCTGGCTAGAGAGGTCTTTGGCCTGATTCTGTATGGCTCTTCTTACATTTTTAATCCATGGCATGCAAGCTATGTGTATACCTTCTTATATGGTTACATATCTAAGGAAACAAAATGGCAATTAAGTGCAATTGTTGCTTACCGGTAATTGTTGCTGGCTAATTTGCAAGCTTGTAGCATAATCCAGTGCTCAGATTAGTTACTTTTCATTTATACAAAATTATTTTAGAGATTCTTGGCCCATTCCAGAATAGGCTGCTATCCTCCCTAGTTAAAAAAAAAAAAGTTCCCAGAGCAAAAGTTTTGGTTACATGGGGGATCCCTACGGAATAGGAGGTTTATTGTTGTGCATACATTACTAGGTTGCTGAATGCACACACACACACACCCCGCGCCCCACATACACACACACACCAGATTTGTGCATATAGCACAACCAATTGCAACCAACTATTTCTACAGTCATATTCTATTTTTCTGGATCGGGAAAGTTCCCTAAAATAGCTTACCATGCCGAAAACTTCGCACAAATATCAGCTGCTGAATGCTATGCTGTGACTGCTAAGAAGAATATTTATTATATAGCTGTACTCATAATAGATTTTTGTGGATAGTCATTGTGTAGATAAATCTATGTGGAATTAACGCAGTCAGTAATTCATGGATAAATGATGGATTCCATCAATATGATGAAAGAACTTCAATTAGGATTCTCTTTTTCTTTTAAATTGTCCTTAAAGATCATTTGTTCAAAAAACTGAAGTCTTTTTATTTAAAAAATTCTTAAAGAGCTGGGGCCATTCTCTAATTCCTGTATAAGTAAAAGGAAGGACGACTGGAACCCATAAAGTGCTTGTTTCATGTATCCTCTGTGTGCGAAGTCAACCCTGAAAAGTTTTTGCCCCTTAGTCATACAAAAAGTGTGCAGAATTTCCTCACACGCTGATGTCGTAAGAGCTTCTAGGGTTTTGGTTTTTTTTATAAAGAAGTTTCTGGGTTGTTGTTTTTTCTTTGATTGGAGGTAGCAAGTTGTCACGAACAGACCACAGGCTGTCGGCGAATCCATTGAGAATGATCTGGAGAAGAATGGAAAGCGATTGGTTACTTCCATGGTAAGCGATTGGTACCACATCATCTATATGTGCTAATATCATTTGGAGACTTCCAGAGCTTGTGTTTACGCAGCCCAAACAGCACCACTGATTCACGAGAGAGAAGGACAAGTACACTTGGGAGTAATCTCAAGATAACCGCAAGTACCAAAATAATCTGCAAAGATTGTTTCTTTAAACCAAACCATCCCCACAGTGGTGTGGAATGTGGCTTGGAATGTGCGCAACCAGCTTTTTCCTATGAGAACAGGTTCTTCCTGACCTCAGCTGTTGAGAGAAAAGAAGAAGAAGAAGAGTTTGGATTTGATATCCCGCTTTATCACTACCCGAAGGAGTCTCAAAGCGGCTAACATTCCCCTTTCCCTTCTTCCCCCACAACAAACACTCTGTGAGGTGAGTGGGGCTGAGAGACTTCAGAGAAGTGTGACTGGCCCAAGGTCACCCAGCAGTTGCATGTGGAGGAGCGGAGACACGAACCCGGTTCACCAGATTATGAGTCTACTGCTCTTAACCACTACACCACACAGGCTCTTAATTTGTGCAGAACATGGTGATATCTATCTATCTATCTATCTATCTATCTATCTATCTATCATCTATCGAGTCACACTGACTCATAGTCAACCCTTCAGGAGCCACATGTTAAAGTGGGCATGGCTGAAATGTAAAAAAGCAATTGAAGATTGAGGGTTTTCTTATTTATATTTTTTAAAAATGGACAAATGGCACCATCCCCAAAACTACAAAGAGAACTTATTCATAACTTGTGACATACATTTCCGACAGTGAAATAAACATTCAAATAAACAGCTACAAGGTTCATTCCTCAAGATGTAGTGATCTTTACAAACTTGGATGGCTTTGAAAATGAGGTTAGATAAATCAATGAAGGATCAGGCTATTATTGGCGACTAGCCAAAGGTGGCTGTGTACCACCTGCAGTGTTGTAAGCAATATACTTCTGAAAAATACCACCTCCTGGGAATCACAAGTGAAAAGAGCGCTATGGCACTCAGGGTTGGCTTGTGGATTTCCCATGGGCCTCTGGTTTGCCACTGTGATAACAGGATGCTTAGCTAGACGGGACTTGTTTTGATTCATCAGGGTTCTTTTTATGTTCAGGTGAAGGAAAGCTAATTTTGAAGGATGAGCTGATTAATCATTTTTAGCACAGCCCAAGGGATCGATTTATTGAAAGAAAGCAAATAGAATTGCATAGAGTATGTCTATATCTAATAAGATGTTTCAACTGATGCCAACGTTTCGTGGAAGGGAAAGTTTCCAGCCACGTCATTCTCAGAGTAGATTCACTGAAATAAAATCCTAACTTGAGTCCACTGCTTTCAGTGAATCTACTCTGAGCATAACTTAGTCACGATATTGGTTGAAATCAGGACATAAAGAAAAATGAAGTGCAAGTAGTCATTTATCTGCAAGGAATTTTCTTTTTCTTTAATGCCATCAGCCTTACATGAAGTGTGGGGTTATTGATTATGCTTTTCAGGAAGAGTGTTTCATAAACAAGTGCATTGCTCTGGTTATTTTTTCCTGTGGGAACCTAGCAATTTGGGGGGGGGGAGAGAATATAAACTTTTCATTGGTCAGCATACAGAAGCTGTTATACATGACTATTTTCAGATTAATGGAACTTTCCTGCATATCACAGTGCAGCCCAGTTGAAGCTATCTATTTAATAAAGCTATTTATTATTTATCCTTTTCTCTATTTTGCAACCTTTGCAGCCAAGTCTCCACCAGAAGAAGAAGAGTTTGGATTTGATATCCCGCTTTATCACTCCCTGAAGGAGTCTCAAAGCAGCTAACATTCTCCTTTCCCTTCCTCCCCCACAACAAACACTCTGTGAGGTGAGTGGGGCTGAGAGACTTCAGAGAAGTGTGACTAGCCCAAGGTCACCCAAGCAGCTGCATGTGGAGGAGCAGGGAATCGAACCCAGTTCACCAGATTAACAACTCACTTCCACCATTAATTTAAAAGTGGCTCAATCCTCAATCCCATACATTTTTACTATGCACTGTGTGCATAGGATTGCAACTTTAGTTTGACTGGCATCAGAAATAAGGCTGCCAACCAATCAGAAGAAAGAGGCATGGCTGGGATTTTGCTAGTTGCCAGAAAAGAAAGGGGGCGGTGCCAGAAATGGCAGAACTCTGGCACAGTCCTGTCTGAAACAACAGGGTTTCATTCCCTGGCTCCACCATAGACCTGAGTCCCTGGATGTCATCACCAGGGAAGTTTAGGGAAGATTTTAATGTGTGACATTTTAATGTATTTTTAATCTTTGTTGGAAGCAGCCCAGAGTGTCTGGGGAAACCCAGCCAGATGGGCGGGGTACAAATAAATAATTAATAATAATAATAATTAATAATAATAATAATATTAGAGCCCACCAGGTACCAGAATTTTTTTTAAATCACAAGAGTTATCAGCTGCAGCCACAGGGTTCCATGCTCACACATTTGCTGCTATGCTCACAGAACAACTTTGTTTTCAATTGTATCAGTGGTCTATTATGATTTCTGTTATACAGTGGTACCTCAGGTTAAATACTTAATTCGTCCAGGAGGTCTGTACTAAACCTGAAACTGTTCTTAACCTGAAGCACCACTTTAGCTAATGGGGCCTCCTGCTGCTGCCATGCTGCCGGAGCCCGATTTCTGTTCTCATCCTGAAGCAAAGTTCTTAACCTGAAGCACTATTTCTGGGTTAGCGGAGTCTGTAACCTGAAGCATATGTAACCTGAGGTACCACTGTAGTTGCATTTTTACTTTATTTTTTCTGGTCCTTTATTAAAAATAAGTGTAATACAAACAAAACACACAATTATTATTCACTTGGCATAAAAGATTCCTGCATTGCAGGGGGTTGGACTAGATGACCCTTGTGGTCCCTTTCAGCACTACAGCTCGAGAGCCAGTGTGGTGTAGTGGTTAAGAGCAGTAGACTCCTAATCTGGGGAACCGGGTTCGCGTCTCCGCTCCTCCACATGCAGCTGCTGGGTGACCTTGGGCTAGTCGCACTTCTCTCTGAAGTCTCTCAGCCCCACTCACCTCACAGAGTGTTTGTTGTGGGGGAGGAAGGGAAAGGAGAATGTTAGCCGCTTTGAGACTCCTTAAAGGGAGTGAAAGGCGGGATATCAAATCCAAACTCTTCTTCTTCTTCTTCTTCTTCTTCTTCTATAATTCTATTATTGTAATAACAGAACTCAGTTCTCTGTATGCTGGCCCTTAGGTAGCCAAAACAGGACCATCCATACACAAGAGGGATGTTTCAGCAAGCTCAAGGGAAACCAAAATTATAAATGGTACAAAATGTTTAGGAAAAACCCTAGGTTATAAGAGCCAAACAACCCTATGATGGTTGAGCATGCTGAATGGATATGGAATGCAGACTGGCCAGGAGGAGTGGGCGAAAAATGGAAAACCAGGAGTATCCTGAACAGGAGGATTTCACACTGCCACATTTTGTTGCAGATCTCCCTTGTGTATAACCTACAGATATATAGCATAAAACAAGATCCGGATATAATCAAGGACAATAATAGTGTATCTTTGTGAATGGAGCAATGAGCAGGAGTATAGACTGTTGGGGCTTGTAAAAGGCAAATTTTCCAGACTGGGACAAAGGAACTCTTGAGAACAAAGCGAAGAGGAATTCTGAGCGCTCCAAGCATGTTGAACATTCTCGCCTGCCAGTTTTTCAAAGACTTCATTCATCTCTTACCTCTCTCTCTCTCTCTGTGTGTGTATAACTCTTAGATCAGTAGTGGTTGTTTGTGCACTTTCAGGTGGTGCCCAAAGCACTTTAATAAAGACAAAAAAAGAGTAAGAGCTTTCTTTGAAGTTTCCTGCCACATGCTGAAGAGGAAGAGTTTTTTTCTGTTTAATTTTAAAATGAAACAGCTTGCCTTGTCAGCAGCACAAGGGGCTGCTGTGGAAACCTTAGAGAAAACCCTGACTCTTTTTGTTCACAAACAAAAACAATCCGAAATATACACACAGATACCTTCGGCAGATCGTAACCAAGGAGCTGAGTTTTAATTTGGAAGGATTTCAATTGTCATCTCATGTGGTGCTTCTTTTAGCTATAAACCAAAAGAAAATGTGGTGGTCCACAAACTTAGAAAATAGCCCTTACTGCACTAATGTTTCCACTCAGATGTACAATTATGAGACTTCAATATGAGAGGCATCCTCAGAACTCACTCACTGGATTACTCCTCAATGTGATATATGCTTTCACTTGCAAACAATGCCATTCTTCCGTCTACAAGTCATTTTCAACAATAAAAATGACTTCTATCAGAAGTAAGGGTGGGAATATTTAGTCTCCCAGGATATTCTGTTGCTAGCCAGCAGGTCACATTATCTAGCAAAGGAACTTCAAAGGGTTCCTGCATGAAATTGCTAAACTAGAATTTATGGATACATTTGATTCTATTTGTTCAGGACCCAAGCCAGACAATGGTTGGCTTTCCCACCACAGCTGTTAAGAAAGAATAGCAAAGGTAGGACGATTACTGTTGTGTACGCTCACTGTGCTTATCATGTACATATTTATTTTGTTTCTTACATGCTCATTTCCCCATACTCATGTATGGGTTTCTCTGCCCCCCCCCCATCCCCACAATTTTATCATCAAATTAATTTTAGGTTGTTGGTTAGTCTGAGCAACATTGACTAGCCCAGCACCACCCAATAAATTTCGTGGCTGTGTAGGGATTTGAATCTGGGTCGCCCCAATCCTATTACAATACTGTATCCATTGTTGCACGCTTGCTTTCTATTTAGCATTTTTGCTTCATTCTACAAAAGCTTATTTCCCAAGATATCTGGTTAGCTCTTTAGGTGTCTCAGCACTCTTGCCATTTTTGAGGCAACAGCCTAACACACCTGTCCCTCTGGAAGTTGGACAACAATCCCCAAACAACTTATCCATTTTGGCTACCATAGCATGTCCCTGAATAAAGTCTGGGAAAATACAGAGTTGTCTTCCAAAGGCATTACAGGCATGTAGTAGCTGTGTAAACAGCCTGGAAGAGTAAAAATGAAGAGGAGCTCAAGCAGTACCCACCCATTTCTTCCAGTATACCTGAAGGAGCATCTCCACCCCCATCGTTTAGCCCGGACACTGAGGTCCAGCGCCAAGGGCCTTCTGGTGGTTCCTTTACTGTGAGAAGTGAGGTTACAGGGAACCAGGCAGAGGGCCTTCTCAGTAGTGGTGCCCGCCCTGTGGAATGCCTTCCCATCAAATGTCAAGGAAATAAAAAACTATCTGACTTTTAGAAGAAATATGATGGCAGCCCTGTTTAGGGCAGTTTTTAATGTTTGAAGTTTTATTCTGTTTTTAGTGTTCTGTTGGAGGCTGCCCAGAGTGGCTGGAGAAACCCAGCCAGATAGGCAGGGTATAAATAATAAAATTATTATTATTATTATTAGCCCCTTTTCAAACTGCAAAAAACATACATTAAATCAGAGCCATGTAAACTTGCCCTGATAACAGTATGTGTGGAGTTACAAGAGTGACACTCGATGACTCCACTGCCCCTCTTTATCTACAGAAGTGGGGTTTTTTAATCTCTAGCTAATGAATAAGAGACGCGGGTGGCGCTGTGGGTTAAACCACAGAGTCTAGGACTTGCCGATCAAAAGGTCGGTGGTTTGAATCCCCACAACAGGGTGAGCTCCCGTTGCTTGGTCCCTGCTCCTGCCCACCTAGCAGGTCGAAAGCATGTCAAAGTGCAAGTAGATAAATAGGTACCGCTCCAGCGGAAAGGTAAACGGTGTTTCCGTGTGCTGCTCTGGTTCGCCAGAAGCGGCTTAGTCATGCTGGCCACATGACCCAGAAGCTGTACGCCGGCTCCCTCGGCCAGTAAAGCGAGATGAGAACAGCAACCCCAGAGTCGGCCACGACTGGACCTAATGGTCAAGGGTCCCTTTACCTTTTACTTAAATAATGAATAGAGTCAGAATCACCAAGAGAGCCTTTTTTTCTGGCATGCAGAAGCATTAATGGGAAAAACTACACCCACTGATTTTTACCTGCCATGCATATACTGAAAAGACAGAACATAACAAAAGCTGGCAACTTTAGAGCAGCAGGAAACATTTTGCAAATGGTGTTTGGAGTGAAATCTCAGCAAAGGTTGGGCTGCGTACCTTGATGGTATTACAACAGGATCAGCTGGCATGAAAGATAAGCAGACTGAGGTGGACATAGTCAGGATAAATAAAATAAAGCAGGGGCCGTCAGAGGACCTGCCAAGGTTGCTTGATAACAGATGGGGCCTGGGTTGTCAGCAATCTCTGGGACCTGGATGAAAGAGGAATTTGGACTCACTGGCTGCAGGGAATTGTTAGGGTTTATATAACTTCACTCATTTTTCTCATGCACCACACACACACACACACACACACACACCCCTCACTGCGAAGTCCATCACAATGAAAAGAACACTGTATGTACCACAGTTTGGATGTCCCTCAAGGACTGTGGCCTCAGTTATCACTGGCCACTGACCCTTAGCTGTTTTTCCCAAATCTGTGTCAGAGGCCTTCACTTGTCAACATGATTGTTTAACTTGCAAGTCGGCACATAGATTGGAGAGTACCTTCAACTCGCAAACAAACTCCAGCCTTTTATTATCTCCCTCTGGGAAGTCACACAGACAAGCTGAAGGGGAGAGGTTCTGCATGAATGCTGACTGAAGCGGCTCCTATTTGGTGGGCAGTGTGAGCTGTATATAGTATACCATAGTCACAGTTTAAAAATAAAAAGTTTGGTTCTTCAGGTTTATCGCAGGTCTTTTTGTGCCCTCCTTACACAAGCAATGGTTCAGCACACTCCTATGCATGTTTATGTGGAAATAAATCCCACAGTAATCAATAGGGCTTATTTCCAAGAGAGTGTCCATAAGATATGCATTTTTCCTTCAGAAAATAGCATAAAATCAGTGTGCAGTGGACAGGATCTTTGGATATAGTCAGTTCCTCTTCTATACTTTTCACCTATTCAGTTCTCTGCTCTAGCACAAATTTTTATATTGTCTCCTGTTGTAGCATGAGAACCACCATGTTGTGGTCACATGAAATGGTCTTTTGCTGTCCTTTTATACTGAGTGGTCTTTCCCTATCCTGCTACCAAGGACCCCTCTAACTGGAGAGGTCACAGATTCAGCTAAGCATGCACTCTGCCACTGGCTACTACTTCTACTTAACATTTGTTTAGTGCTTTCATGTGTTCAAATCATTTACCGTATTTTCCGCTCTATAGGACGCACTTTTTCCCCTCCAAAAATTAAGGGGAAATGTGTGTGCGTCCTATGGAGCGAATGCAGGCTCCTTGGCTTCAGCGATAGCAACGCGAAGCCCCCGAAGCGCAGAGGGAGTGCTCCCTCCACACTCCGGAGGCTTCGCGTTGCTTTCGCTGAAGCCTGGAGAGTGAGATGGGTAGATGCGCCTGAAGCCTTCAGAGCACAGCACGAGTTCCCGCTGCACTCCGCAGGCTTCGGGTTCCTTTTGCTGAAGCTGGGAGAGCAAGACTCTCCTGGCTTCAGCAGAGAGGGAGAGCTGCACAGCGCCCCTTCAGCCAAGCGGGAGGAGAAATGGAAGGGGCTCCATTTCTCCTGCCACTTCGCTGAAGGAGCGCTGAGCAGAGAGGGGGAGATTTTTTTTCTCCTTGTTCTCCCCCTCTAAAACAAGGTGCGTCCTATGGTCCGGTGCATCCTATAGAGTGAAAAATACAGTACATGCATCATCTTGTTGAAATCCTTCCCAAACTCTGTCAGTCTTATTGTCCCCATACTGCAGATTAGGAGAGAGTCAATTCATGGAACAGATGAGATTCAAAACAAGGACTTCCGTATTTGTTCCCCAGTTTCTTAGCTACTGATCACAAGCCATTTAAATAATGTGCTTCTTTCCCACATCAGCATTAAAAACTACATCATTCGTTCGACCCACATTGCTTCCTCTTTTGAGGAACGGCAGGTGTGTTTGGGGATCAGACCCAATGGAAATTGCCCCACAACAATAATGCATGTTGGGACCTCTTGGGTGCAAATCCCCAGAGACACGGTGCGAGATTATGGCTTGAGTGCAAGCACATGCCTCACAAGCCGAACAGACGCCGAAAAGAAACATAGGAAAAGGACCAGAATGAAATTAATGGAGGTGGCATCAGTGAGGTTAACACTGTGCAGTATAACAACAGATGTGTAGCAGCTACTGAAAGCAGCACACTTCTGGTAACATTTATCAATACAAAACCTGCATTATTACGTGCTCTGAAATTCTCAGCCCCCTCAGAGCAGCAGCAGTCAATGAAATGGAAGAACGATGAGGAAAGTCACAAATTTTGTGTTGCTAGGCATTACTCATGGAACTTTGAAGTGTCAGGCATAGCCCTATTGGCTTTAGCCCAAACGTAGCAGAGTTTTCCTGCACAGCGAAGAAGCTAGTTGCGGCGGTAATGACTAGTCAGCTAGACTCAGAATAACTATTTACAGGATTTATTAAAAGGGAAAAATAAAACCAGCAGAGTTTCTGCATACAAATAAAAGCAAAATAAATCCTCTCTTTCTCTCTCTCTCAAAACCATACACAGCACTTCTACTCCTAACACACCTCACATCACACTGTGCTAGCAATCCCTAGATAACAGAGTTGAGTGCTGGTCGTTAACCAATCAGAGTAAGCAGTTTCTAGGTCAAGCAGACCTGGGCTTTCTGCCAAGAGTAAATTGACACTGCCTTGAGTTAATTGTCTGAAGCCAGAATCTGCAAGTTTCCCATGAGAATCAATTAACAGAAACTGAACAATTACATGGAAAAGTGAAGGAGGAGTTGCTACATTTGGTGGTAGCCACATGTCTGATGTAACATCTGGAACTATGAAGACCATCCAATCATGGTAACCATTCAGCAGACACTATTCACGTTGACAAAAACTAGGTTTTATCTTAGGAACGTAGGAAGTTGTTGTGTGCAGAGTCAGATAATGGGCCAGTATGGCTCAGTATTGTCCACACAGCCTGGGGAAAAGCTCCCCGGAGCTTCAGGCAATGAGTCTTTCTTATCCCTGCATGGATATGTGAGGGATTGGACCTGGGACCTTCTGCATGCAACACAGATGCCCTACCACTGAGTTATGTGCCCTCATGGGAATGCTTGCAAAAATGTGTATAATAGTCAAGTCTGCATACAAAAGTGTCTTTGTCTGGAGAAATTGACACTAAAATGTTGAAGAATTCCCAAGAGGAGTTAGTTAAAAATGGCAAATTGCTGCAGAAATGTGAAGAAGTGAATTTAAGAGTGGAAAAATTAGAAACAGAGACCATAAATGGACAGATCCTTCCATCCCTACTTCTCCATGAAAGGACCTGTGGACATGGTGGTTTGTTTCCCTTTCAGGAACCAATAGGAGTGAGAACCAGAGGCAGAGTTGAAAGGAGCCCATAGCTGTCAACTTTTCCCTTTTCTTGCGAGGAATCCTATTCGGAATAAGGGAGTTTTCCTTAAAAAAAGAGAAATGTTGACAGCTATGAAGGAGTCACCCTCAGATAGTCTATCTAAGCAGGAAACAGGAAGTGATGACGGAAAAGGAGTTCAGGGTAGAGGCAGATCAGAAAGGTGGGCTATGAATTCAACTAAAAAGAGAGCTTAAGGTCAAGGACAGGTAGAATGTTCACTCAAGGAAAGGAAGTGGCAGATGGTGGGAAACCTTCAACAGTGGCCTATGCAAAGAAGCCACAGGTAGGAGCCAGCCAGGCAGAGATGTGAGGAACAATATGCCCTCTGGTGGCAAAGGTCCACAATTTCTAGTGCCTTCTCTAAGGAAAAGAGTAATATTGAAGCTAGGATTCCATCACATACCAGCAAATTCAGGTTGCACAATTGAAACAGATTGGAGCTCCTCCTCCAAAACCAGATTTTTCACAGTAATTAAATTGATGGGGAAATGCACCAGAAAATATGGGACAACATTTCCTTCAGTATAACCACAAACAAGAATGAACACTCAATAAGTAATCGACCCTTTGTAATATTTACTTTGAAAAGCAGTTGCTTCAGAATATCTCCCACTCACCCTATTTTTTTCAGAAGCAGGAAACTTTCTGGAGTGGGGTAGCTGCTGTTTACGTTCCTTATTTTGATTGGCAGCAAAATCCTAACCATGTTTGCTCAGAAGTAAATCCTGCTATGGTTCAATGGGATTTAACCCCTTGTAAGGAGTGAAGCATATGATTTTAAATTAATATGACTCATTTTACCTTGTATTGATTTTCCCACTCCACTCCCAGAGGGTGATTTAATATTCATTCCCCATTTTTCTAGTAAAACTTTACTCAAAATAGCTTCCGATCCAAAACAAAAATACAATATAGCACAACGACATAAAATACTGGATGCATTTATCATTTTCTGTTTTCACAAAGTCGTGATGAAGGCAGTGCAATCTGTTCTACTACTTCATTGTGCCTCTATTTTTTTTGAAAAAAGAAAATATCGGGGTGTGTATAACCCCCTTTTCCTCCGGCAATGCACATCCCACCAAGTTGTGGGTCTGGGAAAGGAATGTGAACAACAGCAGAGCTACTTCTCACTTTGCAGCAAAGCCAGCCCCCATTATTGTTTTTTTATGTAGATGGCTTTGGATAATGGTTATGGAAAATGCAGCCTTTGTCTGGTCCTGCTGAGAGCTTTGCTCACCTGATTTGTTGCTGCTCACTTGAGTCATTTTTTCATTCTCGTCCTCATCACTGTCATAATTCAGTGGTTGAATATCTGGCTCCTGCTCCACGTGGTTTACATCACATTCCTGATCAGCAAAGCTCCTCATTGCAACAAGGCGGTGGTGGATTGCTGCGTATAGAGAAGCTGCATCCTTTGAGCTTGCCTGTGTAATGCACAAGACAAATAGGTCTATTAGGTACTGTTTTCCAGTTGACCAGTGAAAAATTGAGCACACCAAAGAGATTCCAAAGTTACTGAAAAGTACTGGAGTGCCAGGTGTCCCTTCCAACTGCGCAATTCTGTGATTCTATGTTATTTATGCACTGCCTTCAAATGCTCAGTGTGGTTTTACATAGTAGAATTGTCAGGCATCGGAGTCAGGAGTAGGTCAGCAATCAAAATCACTGTCAATGAAGTTAACTCATTATTCAAAGAAACCAAAACATTGCAGGCCTAGCGATCACAGCAACTCTTCCCAGTAGGTCTTGCCCCAATGCAGCAGTTGTGAGGATTGAAGGTCTCGCCTTCCCACTGCTCTCTAAGGCTCTCTAAGGTTCCTTCCCTAGCAACCTAATGTTCCAGCATCTTGCCTCTAATTGCAGTACCCTCTTTATTCTTCTGCATGTTCTAGGAGACCAGCAGGGAGAGGAGCTGATCACATCAGGAGGGGGAGACTCCCTAGATTCTTCAACAGCCTGCCTCACTTATGTCGCCTGGCCCCTCTCCTCTCCTGCCTCCTCTTCTGCCTCTGAGTCTGAGCTGCTCTCTGCCACAGCCTCTTCCTGCTCACTGAAACTTGTTACCTCTTCAGCTGCCAACATCTCAACCTCCCCGTAGTCTGCTCCCTCTTCTCCCTCTGACCACTCATCATCATCCCACCACCAATCCCCTGGCTCTGAACCTTTCTTCCGCTGGGGGTTTCCTTGGGGGGGTTCCCCAGCTGGAGCCTCCCACCACCCCTCTGCATCCAGCTAGTCCATGGCAAAAATGGGGCAACAGTTAAAACATCCTATGTAAGTTTTCACTAAGACTCTTCTGGAATACAATAAAACAAGGTTTAGGCATGGATGGGGAACATGTGGTCCTCCAGATAAGAGGACAACTCCTAATATCTTCTTGACCATTGGGCTCTGCTGACTGGAGCTGATAATTGTTACACCCCAACATCTGGAGGGTCAAGTGTTCTGCATCCCTGTTGTAGGGGGCAGCAGCAAGCAGTGCTGGGGAACCAGCACCTTGGATGCAAGTCATCAAAAAGCAATGAAACTACAGACAATAAAAATGCAAACAGAAGTGAGAAGCGATTAAAATTTTAAAGCTAAGCAAATAAAAGGTTTCAGCTGAGAGGGTAGCAAAACAATCTGGCCAGGGACAGTGGTGGAGGAAGGGGGGTGCGGGGTGTGTGGGCCGCCCTGGGTGTCATCACTGAGGGGGTGGGGTGACAAAATGACAAAAATATTAGGGTTTTTTAAAAAATAAAAATAAATTTATTTTATTTTATTTTTTAAAATGGACTCACAAAACTTTTTAGTTCAGTCAAGAAAAGTAACAAAACATGGCTGGCACTGGGCACCCCGACGTGAGTGCCAGCACTTACTGCCGGGCCTGCAGTGTGCCCATGCTACGCGTCTCTCCTGGAAGTGATGTGGTGGCTTGGGCACCTGCAGGCTCCAGCTTCAGCTGTGGGGGAGGCAGTGGAGAGGCTCCACACAGTGTGTCCCACCCCCATGGGCAGCTCGCCCCGTCCCTGGCTGCAGGACGTGTGCACCGCACCGGGCACCCGAGTGGCTAGCTAGACCGCTGGCCAGGGAACAGTGAAGCAGAGTAGCAAATCAACCACCGCGTCCCAAACCTTGCTGCCTGTTCTGGCCAGGGTAGAAGGTGGAGGCAGGGAGGTTCAGAATTTTTTTCTGCAGCAGCTCCTGGTTGGCTCTACCTGTATTAGAAACACCTTGACACAAGAGTCCTCCAAATCTGTAGCCGTGATGCACAGACTCTTCCGGTTTGCTCTCTCTATGACCATCTGAGTCCAGAGTCTGGTGTTAAGAATGAGCCTCATGCTCCCATGATTTCGCATTACTATAAACAGGAGAAAAGGAACATTAGAAAGAAAGGCAGATAATATTTAAATCCCCTTTTCTTAATGGGGGAGATTTCGTCTAGTAGCTCTGCAAAACTCAAGTTACTCAACTTCTGAAACTTAAGAGCATAAGAAGAGTCTGCTAGATCAGGCAAATGGCTCAACGAGTCCAGCATCCTGCTACCCTGGCTTTTAAAACTATGAGAAGTTTGGAATTCCCCACCTCCCAACCCCATCTGATGTCTGGGAATGCAATGTAGTAGAATAAATAAACTCAGTTATCCACTATTCCTAAATCGTCTAACTCAACTAGTCACCATTTGTGACAAACACTCCCATTTCTTGAGAATGTTCAATGTTTTGAATAACTCCATAGCCTGTCTGAATACATGATGGTTTACTACAAACCAAACTTTATGTTTGCAAATGACTCTCTCTAAAAGAGGAAGTACACAAAAATGATGAAGATGTTCCTATCTGCACAATACATTCATTTTTTTTTTAAATCTACCCTTTATAAATGTTATAGTTTTGTCAATGAAGTATCCAAGTTGTTTATACGCAATTCATTTGTAATATATGGGACTCAATATGTATTAGAAATGAATTTCAAACAAATGACTCGGAAACTGCATTAATAAAGTTGTAAAATTTGTAAAGGTTAGGATTTTTTAAATGAATGTATTTTGCCAATACAAACATATTCATAACGTTTGCAAATGTAATTGTATGTGTCAGTGTTTAATGTTTTAATGTTTGCACTATGCATAAGGAGTGCCTTTTTTCTCATGTATGTGTAGGTTTCTTGAGGTGTTTATTTACCTATTTGGAAAAAAAAATACAGCAGCTGAATCATATATAAACCACGATGCATGCAAGCTACCCAAGGCATAGTGTGAACAATTAATAAATCAGTTACTGAATGGGAGCTCATTTGATTAATTGACTAACATGTAGTTAAATGGATGAGACCCCCAACTTAAACAAATAAAATTTCTGCTGGATTGTGACATTTATATTCTAAACCCTTTGGCAATATGTTATGGCTGTAAATACAATTTGCTCGTCTTTGCACATTTTCCACATTGATAATTGCCTATGGGGAAGCTGGACTTAATGGTGAAATTAATTCTTACTCAGTCTTGACTGCAGCATTCCACACTGATTGCTGGATGTATCATTAAGTCTCAGAGAGCCACTGCCTCTTTCAGTCCAGGATGATGATACTTTATTAAATAAAAAGAGCCTGCAGTTGATCTAAAATGGGAAAATTTGATAAAATTGTCAATTTGGACATACACATTTTTTTAAAAAAAAAAAACAACCAAAAACTTCTGTGGCATTTATATTCTTACTATTAAATAAAAATGTTGCTTTAAAAAAAAACCAAATGGCAATTAAATGGATTACTATAGCTTATTCACAAAACTTGAAAAGAAAAATAGAACAAATGTCGGAGAAACAACCTGTGGGTTATTTGATCACCTGTCAGACAACTATTGGGTACCTCATGGTTTGTTTTAACAAACCATGGCTTAGTAATAATAATAATAATAATAATAATAATAATAATTTATTATTTGTACCCCGCCCATCTGGCTGCGTTTCCCCAGCCACTCTGGGCGGCTTCCATAGAAACCAAAAATACACTAAAATACCACACATTAAAAACTTCCCTGAACAGGGCTGCCTTCAGATGTCTTCTGAATGTCAGGTAGTTGTTTATCGCTTTGACATCTGATGGGAGGGCGTTCCACAGGGCGGGCGCCACTACCGAGAAGGCCCTCTGCCTGGTTCCCTGTAGCTTTGCTTCTCGCAATGAGGGAACCGCCAGAAGGCCCTCGGCGCTGGACCTCAGCGTCCGGGCAGAACGATGGGGGTGTTATGTGCAGACCAGGCCATGGCCTGTTTTTCAAATATAACAGAAATTCCCCACCAACAAATCTTTTAGGAAAAGATATACCTGTAAGACATTGTGCTCTGCTTCTTCTCCTGTAGCTACTTCAACTTTATCTAATAAATATCTTTGTGTCGGTTTGCTAGATACATAAGCAGCAGCTGATTCAACTAGTGTTGTATCCTTGGCAAAAAATGGCGCTATAGAGAAAGGAGAATAATGGAAAACCCTCAGGTATCTATGAAAGGAAAACCTTGCAGTTTTATTGGCAGCCTGGCCACCATTTTGAATCCTCCACCTCCATCTGGTACACTGGCTGAGACCCTACCTGCCTGAGCACTGTCCCACCAGAGCAGTACATGCTCTGATTATCTCTTGCTTGGACTACTACAATGGGCTCTATGTGGGGCTACCTTTCAAGGTGACTCGGAAACTACAAACAATTCAGAATGCAGCTGCTAGACTGGTAACTGGAAGCAGTCGCTGGGACAGTATAATACCAATCCTAAAAGATCTACAGTGTCTCCCAGTACGTTTCCAAGCGCAATTCTAATTCTAATAATAATAATATTTTGTTCCTGGATGCCTGATTATCGTCTTCCAAAGCAACTACTCTATTCTGAACTTAAAAATGGAAAGCGTAATGCTAGTGGTCAACAAAAGAGGTTTAAAGGTTTAAAGACTGTCTCAAGGCAAATCTAAAAAATGTAGTATAAACACCAACAATTGGGAAAGAAGAAGAAGAGGAGTTTGGATTTGATATCCCGCTTTATCACTGCCCGAAGGAGTCTCAAAGTGGCTAACATTCTCCTTTTCCTTCCTCCCCCACAACAAACACTCTGTGAGGTGAGTGGGGCTGAGAGACTTCAGAGAAGTGTGACTAGCCCAAGGTCACCCAGCAGCTGCATGTGGAGGAGCGGGGAAGCGAACCCGGTTCACCAGATTATGAGTTCACCGCTCTTAACCACTACACCACACTGGCTCTTGCCTGCAAGCACTCCAACTGAAGAACAGCCTTTACCAAAAGTGTCATGGGCTTTGAAGACACTCAAACTTAGGACGCAAGGGAGAAACGTGCTAAGGAGAAGGTACGCTTGGCAAGTCCACACCGTGATCAACTCCCGCCCGGAAACCAGTGTCCCCACTGTGGAAGGACCTGTGGATCCAGAATTGACCTCCACAGTCACTTACGGACTCATTGTTAAAACTGTGTTTATGGAAGACAATCTTACTCAGTTACGAGTGATTGCCAAAGAAGATGGCTATGCTTCATAATTAAGTGAGTCTTTTCTCTTGGATTACCAAATGCAATCACAATATCATGAAGTGCAGAATGAAAGCTGCATGCTAACAAGTTAATGCTATTTATTTGGTAAGAAAGATCACCTACTTGTCTGCGGAGACCTGCTATGAAAACCTATAGGATACGTGGATTTTTTTCCATTGTTGTCACTTTCAGAATGCAGCTCTGGGGATTTCGCTGGCCTCTAGGAAAATTGCAGAAAGGCATTGCAAGTGGCAAAATCAGACCTACAACTGGGAGCATGTCAGATGCTGATATTTTACTTATTTTTAACAATATAAAAATGAATGGCATTGTAAAATATGCAATGAGACAAGGAGCAGGTTATACTTGTATGATAGTATCCTGATTTTAATAAAGCAGGATAATGTGCAACTTTTACAAACATCCTGTAGTAAAATACTCCAGAAATACTTTAGTAGTAAAATAATCCAGCAGATAATTCTCCTCCACAAGAAGCCTTGGTATCCATTAGATTCTGGCCTAGGTAAATTGAATTGGGTATCATTTTACTCTGATTTTAAAGCATGATTTGGTCACTGTACTAAGCGAAGCATTATATCAATCTTTGCACAGAACATGAATAGTATCCTGCCTTAACTAGAATTATGAGAGCTTTTTGAACTGTTCCAAATTAAGGGATATCTATGGGTAGCACTGTGGGTTAAACCACAGAGCCTAGGACTTGCCGATCAGAAGGTCGGCGGTTTGAATCCCCATGACGGGCTGAGCTCCCGTTGCTCGGTCCCAGCTCCTGCCCACCTAGCAGTTCGAAAGTACGTCAAAGTGCAAGTAGATAAATAGGTACCGCTCCAGCGGGAAGGTAAACGGTGTTTCCGTGCGCTGCTCTGGTCCGCCAGAAGCGGCTTAGTCATGCTAGCCACATGACCCGGAAGCTGTATGCTGGCTCCCTCGGCCAATAAAGCGAGATGAGCGCCGCAACCCCAGAGACGGTCACAACTGGACCTAATGGTCAGGGGTCCCTTTACCTTTACCTTATGGTAAAGTCAGAACTTATAAATTACTGTATTGGAATGTTGGAGACAGACTCATCTAAGTCATTTTACATGGTTTTCCCTCCCCAAAATGAGACAAAAATCTTTAAAACATACCAAAACTCTCTCTACTATATTTTCTCCAAACACAAAGTCAGAATGTCTACTGCTTGAGAAAGTTCTGCCTTCAGGTAGTTGGTTGCTTAAAAAGGAAAAAGAAAGTAAGTCAGGGGAGAAGAAGCCTAATCAACTTTTGAAAAAAGAAAATACAAGTAAATCTGATTCACATATATGTGTATCTGTGTTTGTTTTCCTGGAGTCCTGCCAGAAAAGCCTAGTGTCAACAATTATTATTTATGTTATGAATTGCTTATGATGGGGCATCCATTTATTGAATGGATTAAAGCAGATGGAATACAACTGCAAATTTAAAAACCATTAAAACATTTGGCTAATTCAAAAACAATTTAAAAATAAGGGAAAAATAACATATGAAACAATTTTTACAACCAATAGGTACGTGTATAAAATCAATTTCAATTCTAATACGGATATCAATACAAATATCAAACCCAATACAAATGCAGACTACTTTGAGTAGATTGTGTTGAAACCATTTGGATTTTATAGGACACCTCTTTAGGGCAATAGCTAGAGTGGCCAAGTTTCGAATCCAGATGTTCTAAAGTAGCAGTTCTCAACCTATGGGTCCCCAGATGTTGTTGGACTACAACTCCCATCATCCCTGAGCTCTGGCCTTCCTAACTAGGGGTGATGGGAGTTGTAGTTCAACAACATCTGGGGACCCACAGGTTGAGAAAGGCTGTTCTAAAGCCAGAGAAATGATAACTGGGCTGTTCAGAAGAGATCCCTCCATAGACTGATAGCCTCTGAGGTCCTCCAGTCCAATCCCCTTGCTCAGCGCAGGACTCTGGCAACTACACTTTCCTGACAGATGGACACCCAGCCTCTGCTTAAATACAGCACAGCACCTTCCAAGACAAACAGTTCTTGCCATTACACAGTTTCTCCTAATGTTCAGCAGAAATCTGCTTCCTTGCCGTTTCCACCCATGAGTTCTAGTCCCGCCATCTGGAGCAAAAGGGAACAAGTCTGCTCTGCCATCTGCAATGACAGCCTTCCAGATAATTGAAGACAATGATCATATCTCCCCTTGATCACCTTGTTCTCCAGGCTAAATGTATTCAGCTCTCTCAACTCCTCCTCATAGGACTTGGTTTCCAAAACCCTTTGTCATCCCGGTCATCCTGTTTGCTTAATGTCTAGTTTGCCAATGACTCACTTAACCTGTAGCATCCAGAACGAGGCAGAGTTCCATGCATTTAGTCAACACCTGGAAGCTGCATCGGGGCCAGAACCACCAATCTTGCCCCCAAATATTTCTGCTCAGGATGCCCACATACCACTGCAACGTCAGAAAAGGGGAGTCTTCATGTGTACAGTGCAATTGTACACCTGTAGCTTCTCCATATTATCAGGACCCCTGTGAGTTTGGGGTTTCTGATTGTGTGGGCAGCCTATGCACTTATAGCTCTTTGTGTGTGGACTTTGCTTTCTGATATTATGTGGGCATATGGCAGTGTGGCAGGAATGTACACAGACAATCATGGACAGGGCCCGTTGGCAAAGGGGGGTCTTTATTATTAAAGATACTTAAAAAGAAGTAGGCTACTTGGGTGAATGTTTCGTTTCTTCCAGAACTATTCTCCACCCCAAAAATATTTCGCTTTGCTTACCTTATTGTTTGAAGGCCTGAAATATGAAGAGATGGAAGCGGTCTTTCTGAGTCATCTGCCCACAAACAGGTGTCTCCAGATACCTAAAAACAATTAAACCAATTTGGCTTTTCTTGTTTTCTGAAAGCGTACCTATCGCTGGATATGGCGAGTTGCGCCTTCAATTATCCTACCATAGGGGTGTCGTGTTTGCGGGCTGCTATCCACCCCCCTTTTTTTCAAATTAATTTTCCAAGTTTATAACAAATAAAACACACAAATAAAGAAAAAAGACATTACAATACAAAAACAAACATGTAAACACCTAATACTTTAAGACCTAATTTGATTTTCATTGTTAACTGACTTCTTTGAATCCTGCCTTACTGAGTTTCATCGAATCACTTTTTTAACAGCACTCCAATATCCTCTTTCTAATCAAATTGACACCTTTAATTTTCAATCTTCTTCTCTTTTCATAATTATCTAAATCCATGGTATTTTACAGTTCATTCTTACTCTAGTCCTAGGCCCATTTGATACTTTCAAGTAACTTCTACTTATCGTATGTTACAATATTTGGCTAAATAGTCTTTAAATGAACCAAAGTTTTAACATGCTAAGATTTCCCAACTTCACTACAAGGGGCATTAAAAATAGATGGAATGTTAGCCAGAACAGCTTTAAAATGCCATTCACACCAGAACACAAACTGGTCCCCTTATTTTAATGGAACTCAGGAAATACTTGGCTTGGGTTGGTCATCTGCCCCCACTGCCAGTTCGAGTGCCTTTAAGAACTGCATCTGCTGCACGAGGCTGTCTATTATGATCTGCCTCAAGGCCAAACTACATGTGGAATCCATCACACGGTTTGCCCATCATTTTTCTTTTGCAAAGGGCCAGTGTGTGGTCCTCAATCTGGATCAGAAACAATGGCATGGAGATGCTTAAAAAAAAGAGGAGGACGCAACTTTACTCCCTTTTGTGGTCCAGCTTCAGTAAAGGGGCTACATGAGTATCGTCAGCTCCCACTTCAGATCTCTTCTCAGCACATGCCCTAAAGGGGTGCAGCATGGCTTCATGTGGCTAATGTGTGAGTACAGTGGTACCTCGGATTAAGAACTTAATTTGTTCTGGAGGTGTGTTCTTAACCTGAAACTGTTCTTAACCTGGAGCACCACTTTAGCTAATGGGGCCTCCTGCCGCCGCCGCCGCCGCGCGATTTCTGTTCTTATCCTGAAGCAAAGTTCTTAACCCAAGGTACTATTTCTGGGTTAGCGGAGTCTGTACGCTGAAGTGTCTGTACCCTGAAGCGTCTGTAACCCGAGGTACCACTGTATTGCAATACTGAACTAGTACCCAGTCCTTCTACTTCTTTGCAAGGCAACTGGGAGATAAAAACCCAATTCTATAAGGTATTATGAGCCATGTATGGAACAAGGCTTCCTATGTGTGCTATATTTTACCTCAGTGTCTGATTCGTGTTTATCCTCCAGGACATTTTTAATCTCAATCTTCTCTACCGGTTTGCGCAAAGGAACTTGCGGCGGTTGTAAGATGGCAGGCCTTAAAACATCCCGTTGTACATTTGTTGAAGGAAGACCTTGCAGAATAGAGAGAAACAGGGATTTTGTGAAAAATTGTTATTTCTAGTTGCACACCCTTCTTGTACAAGGGTTTCTTAGTCACATGAACGAAGGAAAAACTAATCCTTCATTATGATAGTCATGCCAGCTGAACTTCTGTCTTATTTTCACACTAGGAACATTGCAGCTAGGTCACAGAATCATGAGGCTATGCATAGACAATATATTTGAATCACACATCCACTCTGGCTAAGAATCATGGGAACTGTAGTTTGTTAAGAGTTCTAGGAATTGTAGTTCTGTGAAGGGTAAACTACAATCCCCAAGATTATTTGGGGAGAATGTAATTAAATTGATGGTTTGTGCACTGCCATACAGTGGTACCTCAGGTTAAGTACTTAATTCGTTCCGGAGGTCCGTTCTTAACCTGAAACTGTCCTTAACGTGAAGCACCACTTTAACTAATGGGGCCTCCTGCTGCTGCCGCACTGCTGGAGCCTGATTTCTGTTCTTATCCTGAAGCAAAGTTCTTAACCTGAAGCACTATTTCTGGGTTAGTGGAGTCTGTAACCTGAAGCATATGTAACCCGAGGTACCACTGTAATTTGAAGGGTTTTCAGCAGAGTCTGGGTGGACACTTATTAGGGAAGCTCTAGTAGAAGGTTTCCTGCATGGGCATGCAGTTGAACTAGATGACCTTGAAGTGCCTTCTAACTCCATCCTAAGACTTTCTGGATTTTTGGAGGGAAGGTGGTTATAAACATATTTTGCTCTTACATCTGTACACTAGAGCCGAAGCAAATTTTGCAAAATTTCAAAATCCCACATGAATGTAAAAACAAATAGGTCACAAATGGGGAGCATGGTATACATGGTAAATTGAGAGTTATATGATATGCCTGAAGAATGGGTTTAAATGAGGTTCATAACACCCTTTCTGCACAATCTACAAGTCCTAGAAATTTCCTTTCAGTCTAGTTCCATGATCATTCACAAGCTAGGGGGCAGTGTGACATACACGGCAGGTTTTCATGTACAATAGAGGCTTTTCCATAGTAATGCCCTCTATTTCCTTCACTTCTAGTCCATATAAAGGGGCCTATGTAATAGCCCCATATAATGGCTTCATTAAAGCGGTACCTATTTATCTACTTGCACTTTGGCGTGCTTTCGAACTGCTAGGTTGGCAGGAGCAGGGACCAAGCAAAGGGAGCTCACCCCGTCGCTGGGATTCAAACCGCTGACCTTCTGATCGGCAAGGCCTAGGCTCTGTGGTTTAACCCACAACGCCACCCGCGTCCCACAATGGTTCCATTACACTGTAATAACTGTACCTTTTTCTGTTTCTTTCACAGCAGTGTTCTTTTGTAGTAGCGCTGAGGTCATGAATATGTTATTCTTCTTTACTGCAAAACAGTGCAAAGTGTTTAGCTAAATTGGTTTTCTTTTTTCCTCTTTCCTCTTCTTGTTTATTTTGTACTGAATTTTACCAGTGAGTCAAAACTCCCTCAAGCACTGACACAATAATAATAATAAAACTATACTGGCCTACTAAATCACTGTTTAGTCATACTTTAATTTACCTGGCTGGGGTGGTGGAAATGTTGGAAGGATGTTAAAGGAAGATGATCTTGCTCTTTTGGGGGAAAGAACATTTTCTGGAAACACAAGAAGCAAATCATAAATTTCCCCAAGGGTATTTTACACTTATAACTTAAACAAATGTAATTATGCCAGCATGCAAACACAATTATAGCACCATGTTTCTTTGATAAAAAAACTTGGCGGATATATAGACTAAGGCAGCCTTCCCACACTTGGTACCTTCCATATATTTTTGATTCCAACTCCTATCAACTGCAGTCAGGGTGACCATCCCCAATGGTCAGGGATGATGGAAATTTTATCCAAAACATCTGGAGGACACTTGGTTGGGGAAAGCTGAACTAAGCATGAGATTATTCTTACAGTTTCTGCTCTACAACCATTCACATCCCACTGTTGTCCATTTCAAGCTATGCTTAACTAAGTCCCTTTGAAATGAGTGGGAATTAAAACGTGCTGTTCAGCATTTAATTCCAACTGAGTGAGTACAATTTGAAACCAGGTAGAATAAGGGGTTTACTCTCAATGTACAATACTTTTAAATTGTGGGTGAACATATCAGACGACACAGTGATTCTTCAAACAGCTCTTGTTTATTCACAGGCCAGAACAGAACTGAACTGTTCAGTCAGCCTGCTTATATAGAGCTCCACTACAATGTCACTGTAACAATTTTCTGAAACTATCCAATCACTGAACGTCACTTTCGATCCCTTATTTGCATAACTATCTACAGTATCTTCCTACTGGCCCAGGGTGAGAACTTCAGTACATAACAAATACAGTACTGGAAAGGGAAATGGGCTAAGAAGTCATACCTCTGTATGACTGGTAGTCGGAAGTTTGAAAAGAAAAAGACGAAGATCTTGCACGTTTTCTGGAACAACCAGTGGAAACTAAAAGGGGGGAAAACACAGTACACATCATCATGCACTGCAATTCCTTTCAACCTCAGCAATACAACAGCTCAAAGGAATCAAACCCAAGGCTACACAGCATGGCATAATGGTTAGCTTGTCAGACTGGGATCTGGGAGACCAAGGTTCAAATCCTCCCACGGTGCACCGGGTGACCTTGGGGCAGCCATTGCCTCTCGGCAGCCTAACGTACCTCACAGGGCTGTTTGGGGGACTAAATGAGAACCATGTACAGTGGTACCTCGGGTTAAGTACTTAACTCATTCTGGAGTTCCGTTCTTAACCTGAAACTGTTCTTAACCTGAAGCACCACTTTAGCTAATGGTGCCTCCTGCTGCCGCCGCGTCACCGGAGCACAATTTATGTTCTCATTCTGAAGCAAAGTTCTTAACCCAAGGTACTATTTCTGGGTTAGCGGAGTCTGTAACCTGAAGCGTATGTAACCTGAGGTACCACTGTATGAGACCTTGAGCTCCTTGGAGAAACAGGTGGGAAATAAATGCAAAAAAAATTAAAATAAGCAATAAAGACGCTACAACCTGAAAAAAGAGACAAAGCACGTGCTTTCGTAACCCCCCAAAAATATTTAATTCAATTTATTATTAAAATAAAAAAGATCCTTGCCACTTTCCCCAGGTGGTAAGGACCTATGTGATCAGTCCTCTACGTGGAGAGAGGTGGGGCTGTTGTGGGGATTAAATGATGAGCAGGAGAACTGTGTATGTCACCTTGAGCAGCTTGGGGAAAAAGATGGACTATAAATGCAATAGTAAATAAATAAATAAGGCTGTCTTGTGATTGTCAGAAGACGGCTGATAAATCAAGGGTTCTCCCTAAACAAAGGTAGATTATCCTAGGGTTACAAGTATATTATATTTGAATAATTAAATTATAATTAAAATCTATTGCGTGTTGAGGAAGTTGTCCAAGAGAGAGCACGCTCTTGTCCATATCCCACCGATGACTAAGATAATCACATGTCCTGGTTTGCAGAGGGCAGAGAACAGCCCTGTCAGGGAACTGCCATCAGGGCCGGAGGGAGAGAGCGGGCTCCAGAGGGATTCCAGAGAGCGTCCCGGGATGGGGAGAGGCAGCCCATCTTCTTGGGAAAGGGAATCAGTGTAGCACCAGTGGAGAAGGGGGGCAGATGGGGGAATCGGTGAGGCAGTCCCATGACTCCTTGCCGGGAACCAGCGGGGAGAGTAAGAGTCCTCCGCTGCCCACACCCTCCTTGCGCAGAAGGCTTCCGCGCAGGGAGCGTAGGAGGAGACTAGGCGTCAAAGAGCTTCTTTGCTGGAAGAAGTTCAAGAAACGCCCACTGACGGATTCTGCCAGCGATTGAGACAGCCACGGGTGAGTGGCTGTCCGGACAGAAAAGGTTCACTGAGGCAACCCAGCCAGGTGTGGGCACCGGCTTACGCACGAGCAACCCCTAGAACCATTACAAGCCCTTTATTCAAAAGGCTGAATAAAACATGTTTTGTAGATATGGCTATTTTTTCATAGGAATGCAGGTGCTGGATGTGCAGGGACCCTACTTCCAAAAAAAGGGGGGGGACAAGAATATATGCAGCTGCTTAGTCTCAGGTTTGATGCCATATCAGATTTGGTGCCAAACCAGAAGCAATACAGATATTTATTGGTATGAAAAATCCTGAGGCAGAGGATTGAATCTAGGTGATATGTTGATGCCCTGGGTTGACTAAGGTGAATACCTATTTACTAAATAAAAATGATACTATGTACTTTACAACCAGTTGGTGTTGGAAGCTTTCTTAACAACAACAACAGATTACATTAAAAATACATATATTGTTATTATTTTATTTTTAATAAAGTAATAATAATAATTTTAAAAATGTCCACCCCACTCTCAAGGCCATTATTTATCATAATTATCCTACTTTCCAAATATGTAACACTTCTTGGGATGGTTTGATCCCTTTCTGCATTAACAATACAAATTCCACAAATAGTTTCCCTATTTCCTCAAAGTCATTTCTCTTCCGTATTCCCCTTCCTACTTTGACAGCACATGTTAATTTATCGTTAATTGCTATATCCCACAATTCTTTATACCACTCTTCTATTTGGAATCCACCTTGCTTTCCTCATTTCCTAGCTAGGATAATTCTTGCCGCCTGATTACCTTTTTGGGTCTTGCACACAGGATCTTCTGCAGGCCTCTAGACAGAAAGAGAGAGTAGTCAGCCCGCAGTTGAGGATTGCCAGATGTCAGTTATTTTAAGAGAGACCCCTAGTTGGACACTGATTTTTGCAGGCCGTGGAAATATATGTAACAGAATGCATAGCAGAAACTGAGGCTCAGTCTAGATCATGAACAGATGATGCTGGAGATCAGTTTTCATCAGCCCCACCTCAGTGGAAAAGTAGACAGGGCAACAAATGTGCCTTGTGCAGTAGACTACAGTGGCACCTCAGGTGAAGAACTTGATTCGTTCCGGAGGTCCGTTCTTAACCTGAAACTGTTCTTAACCTGAAGCACCACTTTAGCTAATGTGGCTTCCCACTGTCGCTGCGCCACTACCATGCAATTTCTGTTCTCATCCTGAAGCAAAGTTCTTAACCTGAGGTACTATTTCTGGGTTGGCGGAGTCTGTAACCTGAAGCGTCTGTAACCCGAGGTACCACTGTACAGTCATACCTCAGGTTAAATATGCTTCAGGTTGAGCATTTTCAGGTTACGCTCCGTGGCAACCCGGAAGTAACAGAATGCGTTACTTCCGTATTTCGCCGCTCGCGCATGCACAGACGCGCAAAATGACATCACGCACATGCGCAGAAGTGGCGAATCGCGACCCGCGCACGTGCAGATGTGGGTTGCGTTCGCTTCAGGATGCAAACGGGGCTCCGGAACAGATCCCATTTGCATCCAGAGGTACCACTGTAACTTCTAAACCAGGGGTAGGCAACCTAAGGCCTGTGGGCCAGATGTGGCCCAATCGTCTTCTCAATCCGACCCGCAGGCGGTCCAGCAATCAGCGTGTTTTCACACAAGTAGAATGTGTCCTTTTATTTAAAATGTATCTCTGGGTTATTTGTGGGGCATAGGAATTTGTTCATTCCCCCCCAAAAAATATAGTCCGCCCCCCCCCAAATTCTGAGGGACAGTGGACCGCCCCCCTGCTGAAAAAGTCTGCTGACCCCTGTTCTAAACTCTGCTACTATGGCTGGGAATCAGGATTTCCAGGATTCCTGATTGCACATCTGCCCCAGGTGTGTACAGATGTATCTATGCATGCAGACTCTCTGCTGAACCCACATAGGCCTGCTGCTGTGGTCCTGCACCTCCCACCTTGCGCCCTGACTCACCCCAGATGTGTTGTCAGGAGATATGCAAGAAGGGAAGGCTTCCGTTCGTACCTTGCAAGGGCGTTCCTTCTTGAATACAAATATGGGCTGTGCAATCACAGATCTGCCTTGGGGAAAAAGAAAGACTCCATATTAAACAGTGTGTGAATTCAAATAATGTTTCCTTTTGCACAATATAAATATAACATGTTTTTGTTCATTCGGGATTTCTGAACAGAACTCAGCTATCCTGGGAACGCAATATTTCATCTTTTGAAACCATGCCCTCTTCAAATCCACACCATTGCTTTTTCTGTTATCTTTCGGGGATGCAGCTGTACTAGATGAAAAAATGTATTTATTGTTGGGGACTCGGGTGGCGCTGTGGGTTAAACCACAGAGCCTAGGACTTGCTAATCAGGTCGGCAGTTCTAATCCCCGCGACGGGGTGAGCTCCCGTTGCTCGGTCCCTGCTCCTGCCCACCTAGCAGTTCGAAAACACGTCAAAGTGCAAGTAGATAAATAGGTACTGCTCCGGCGGGAAGGTAAACAGCATTTCCGTGCGCTGCTCTGGTTCTTGGCCAATAAAGCGAGATGAGCGCCGCAACCTCAGAGTCGGCCACGACTGGACCTAATGGTCAGGGGTCTCTTTACCTTTACCTTTACCTTACTTTTACCTTTGTATTCTCTAAAGCAGCTTTGTACTAGATGCGGAAAAAATGTCTTTGTTATTGTGTACTTTGATGTTTCTATTCTCCAAAACAGGTTTGGGACCTTTACCTAATGATAGGGACGGTTCTGGTAGCAAGAGCAGCTTAGGGGGTGCTCCAGTTGTCCTGTAATCACCTTGTTTCAACATAGGATGTGTGGTCCAATTCAGCCATTTGCCTGACTGGGGCCTCAGAAAATAGCAGGGAAACAGCACCCAGAAACACCTCTTACAACGACTTGTTCATCTTGAAGGACAAGTTGTGGCTCATCTTCTCAGCCTCAAAGAAGGTGCCTTTGCCCCATCTGTGCAACATTAACATACATCCACCCAATCGCTTGGCTGTTTCTTGGCCCACCGGTTTCCTTTGCAGTGGAAACCTGCGCTTCAGCCTGAGTCCATTGCCTCTGGCTTCTCTTTGGGAGTGTGTCCCATGCGTGCACCCTCTTTTCGTCCTCACCCAATGGCATGGGATGCCTGCACAAACGTCTGATTTCCATGTCATACAAAACTACTCTATTTTAACATCATCTATAGGACCTTCTGCAGATACCATTTTAGCAGGTGATCCATTCAACACACTATAGCAGGGATCAGCAAACTTTATCAGCAGGGGGTTGATAAAGCCCTAAAGACCTTGTGGGGGGCCGTACTATATTTTGGGGGGAAATATGATTGAATTCCTATGCCCCACAAATAACCCAGAGATGCATTTTAAATAAAAGCACACATTCTACTCATGTAATAACACCAGCCAGGCCCCACAAATAACCCAGAGATGCATTTTAAATAAAAGGACACATTCTACTCATGTAAAAACACGCTGATTCTCAGACCATCTGCAGGCCGGATTTAGAAGGCGATTGGGTCGGGTCCAGCCCCAGGCCTTAATTTGCCTACGCATGCGCTATAGGAATTGGGCCTCTAGTGTCCTGACACCTACCATGTGAAATTCTCTCCTGTTAAATATTAGACAGGTGCTGTCCCTTTCCCAGTCTGCATCTGTAATGGAACTATTTCCAGATGTTTTTAGGTGTATCAGTTAATGTTTTTGCTGCCCTGGGCCCCTATGGGAGGAAGGGCAGAATGTGAATTTAATTAATAATGATAATGATGGTAAATGTTGTTCTCAAATCAACAGCAAGCAATTTTAGGTGCTTCTCTTCATCTTCCTAAAAGTAACTTAATAGATGTAACGGCAGGGTTAAAACTGAGCAAGGATGCAATTATGGCCCATATACCCATCTTTAAACAAACCACAGTTTGGTTATATATGCAACTCTATTTAAAGAAAAGGAATAATGAACTATTTCTCCTGAGCTCTTAATGATTACAGCTCAGTTAAATTGCACAGAGGCAGAATTCTGCATGTGGAGGTAGTTATTGATAACTTAACCACATGTTTAAAAAAACAGAGGTAGATTTGACTGCACCCCACAAAGGTATAATTTGTGAAGCCACCCCACAAGCTTGTATAATTTATATGAGCATTGATCAAGTGAAACTTATTAAAATATTCATCAATTCACCACACAGACAGTTAAGAAACTTTATATAGAGCTTGGCTTAACTAGCATAACCATTTAATGTTGGAACATTCTGAAATAGTTGCCAAATACAGATTGGACGCTTCCTTTCCAGGGTGTTTAAAAATATTTGTAAGATATATTTAATCTTTCAGTGTACAGTATATGTGTGCATATATGAATAGTCTCCAGAGTATCTGGGATCCTCCTTACAAAACCTATGCAATCAAATATATTCTGTTCTCATAAAACCAGCTGCAAAAATGTGTAATGGGTTGTTAATTATAACATGCCATATGAAATAATATTATAGTCTAATGGGGAAGTGACTATGCACAGCACTGCAGGAAAGCAATAAATCAGGCATTTGGTATTTGCCTATACATGCTCAACTGTGCGTAGCATTCAGACGTCCCATTTCATCAGATGGTAGAGTATACATCTGGCTGGGTTTCCCCAGCCACTCTGGACAGCTCCCAACAGAATATTAAAGACACAATAAAACATCTAACATTAAAAACTTCCCTAAACAGCGCTGCCTTCAGATGTCTTCTAAAAGTCAGATAGTTGTTTATTTCCTTGACATCAGATGGGAGGACGTTCCACAGGGCGGGCGCCACTACCAAGAAAGCCCTCTGCCTGGTTCCCTGTAACCTCACTTCTCGCAGTGAGGGAACCGCCAGAAGGCCCTCAGCGCTGGACCTCAGTGCCCGGGTAGAACGATGGAGGTGGAGACACTCCTCCAGGTATACTGGACCGAGGCCGTTTAGGGCTTTAAAGGTCAGCACCAACACTTTGAATTGTGCTCAGAAACGTACTGGGAGCCGATGTAGGTCTTTCAGGACTGGTGTTATATGGTTTCGGTGGCCACTCCCAGTCACCAGTCTAGCTGCCGCATTCTGGTTTAGTTGTAGTTTCTGGGTCACCTTCAAAGGTAGCCCCACGTAGAGTCAGAAACAGTGTGTCAAGTGCATGGCAAGGATGTTGAACTAGCTGAACCTTTGGCTGATCCAGGGAGGCTCATGTTATGGTCTTAAAAATGGCTTTGTTTTTGTTAGTATCAATATGTTGGAAAATCATCGTAATGTACAAGGCAGGCAGAAGGGAGCTTTCATTCTCATCTGCTCTTCCAATGACAAGTGCTTCTGCCATGATCTAATGGGGGCAACCAATATATAAGGCAGTCTGCATGCATACACACAAACTCTCAGATACTGTCTGGTCTCAGCCAAATGAAGGGAATGCTCTTCAATTTGTCAACCCACAAAGTTTTAAAGATCCTGCAGCAGGATGTAGGTGCTTCAGGGTGAAACCTGAAGTACGACCCTTAAACCCAAATGTCTGCAACATCAGTCCTTTTTATGTTCTCCGTAGCAACTTGCACTCTAATATCCAACCCACCTTGACCTGGAGTAAAATAAAATCTTTTTTTTTTTAATTAGTAGACACAAGTAGCTGAAGATGGTTAGAAATGGGTGAATCTGTCCATTTCAGTTTATCCTTTTTCCAATTTTAAGTTCCGCATTTCCACATCACGTTGCATTTTTTGAAAAAATCACAAAAAATCCACGTGAATTTAGTGTGAATTTCTCCTAATATACATACAAATTTTTTTGCAAAGCAAAACACGTAGAAAGTACTAATATAATGTATTTTCAACAATATGTGCAATTCTATGCATACCTTGCTCTGTGCACCTATGCATTTTTAGATACATTACTTGGTTGCTTTGCAAAAAATCAGAGAAGAAGAAGTTCTGAAGGGTTTGTGTATTATTTTGCAAAGCGTGACTTCGGCATGATCTCCTTCAAACGCGACATGAATCAAATTTCTCTACTGTGTCTGCTTAGGCTAGAGCAGTTCTGGTGCTGCTCAAACTCAGCAGAGGGCAGTAGTGTCCAGCCCATTGCAGACGCCTTACAATTTTCTCATCTTTGACTGTAACCTTAAAACTAGAATGGGGAAGCCGCAGGGAACCTCCAGCTGCTGTTGGATTCCAACTCCTCCAACCAGCATGAAATTATATTCAGGGATGATGGGAGTTGGAGTCTGACAACATCTAGAAGTCTGCAGCCCCCCCCCCCCATGGTTACCCTTCAAGGCTTACTAGCCTCATCATTCAGAGTTTTCTTTTAACAAGAACAAATTCTATCATCTTCCCCAGTGGTCTCTTCTTCCTGCTTTCTTTAGGAAGGCTAAAGTCCAAGCATTAGATGGGACCACCCATTTTTATCATGGAAAAGCAGAAACGCTTTAGCCTTGTGACTTTAAAACATATTGAACTAACAAAAAGCAAAACAAAACAAAATAAAGGGAAGGGGAAAAAAGGATGTGGGAAACCAAATAACAGACTCACTTTGGAAAACCATGAGAGAATGACTGTTTACTAAAAGCTGGAAGGCCGTAGGAAGCTGGCAAGGATCAGAAATGTTCTGTGCCAGAATTAGGAGCAGGGGAAAACAAACTGTTGCAATAGCTGAAAGCTCAGATCTGGGAGGAACTGAGGGAGTGTTTCTGAGTGGCTGCATTTCTGACTGGCAGAAAAATCAGGAGACTAAGATATCACAGTATGTTATAAACAGTAAAGGACTTATTCTAGTCAGGGTGGGTGGGAGGAAACACAAATGTCTAGGGTAGCCACTTATACATTACTCCCCAAAGGAAATGTATTATCAAAACAGAGGGCACATTAAATTTTCGTATGCTAACATGCATATTGGTGCAAATATAGAAACAGGGCCCCTCCAGACCACTGGCATATTGTTGGTGCATTTTGCAACATATTCTTCGCACAATGCATTAGTACATTAGTGGTGGATTTATTCTGCTTTATTTTTTTTCTGCTGTGATACATCCCCAACGCCACCTCATTACTGCTGCCTATAGCAGAACAAAAGTGGAACAAAAGTGAATCAAAAGATTTATGCTATAAAACATGGCAGGGTCTCAGCAGGAAGCTATGGGATATGCACTGACTGGAAATGAAGCAGTGTGTCCATCCCAAAATTTCTTCAAGTGCAAAGTATATGGAAAGCAGTATCTGGTATGACCACCCCAGTAGCACAAATCATCCAGAATGCATGATAATAATAGCATCCGGTCCATGATTTCTCTAATTTAGAAATAAATGCAAAACATCTCACCACAGTGTGAGCAACTGTGTGAGCAAATGGCAGTAAACTGTTAGTTGTTTAGAGTATTATTATTGTGTATGTATATTTTTAGCAGCCAGGGAAAAGTAGAGGTGTTGTGGAATTTTCAACCCCAGGTGCCAAATTAATTTGGCTGGCTTTGGGTACTGTGCACCTTTACCGGAAACAAGACTACCGTTTGCAAACAGTCTTGGGCCAAGCCAGGAAACATACAGGCACAAACCTGCCAGCACATTTTATATTATAGTTAAAGCCCACATTCGCGAGCTCACGAAAGCATCAAGGTTATATAGGGTTGCCGAGGTTATATAGGATGGGACATAGCCGGGATTTGGCCTTTGGAAGCAGGATTCAGCGGAAATTGATGCTATGTCCAGGAAAATCAGCGTTTTTTGAGATTTTGCAAAACAACAACAACTTTGCCAAAAAAAAGTTCAACAACTTTTGTGTCCAGATGTTCACTTTTTGAAATATGGCAACCCTAAAATAATTTTATCATTTTTACCCCGTAAGAAACAACAACAACCCAGACTTGAGACAACCTAGCATGTGAGGAGGTGACCCCAGATGACCAAAACAGTGAGGCAAGTCCAATGCATCTATATCTATATGTACTATGTTGTCAGCTGATTCTCCCATGCAAATATTCACACACCCACATGGCCGTTTTCCTCTCCATTGGACTTGCTTCTGTTTTCTGAACCTTGCTGACAGGGACACAAGAAGCTGATTTTTAATGAGTCAGATTACTGGTCCATCTAGTTCGCTATTGTTTATACCATGGGTAACTAACCTGCTGCCCTCCAGATGTCATTGAACCACAATCCCCATCATCCCAAACCATTGGCCATACTGGCTGGGGGTGATGGGAACTGCAGTCCGTCCATATCTGGAGGACACCATGTTGGCTCCCAGAGGTCTACTCTGGCTGGAGGTGGCTCTCCAGTGTTTCAGACATAGGTCTCTCCCAGCCATACCTGGAAATGCCCAGGATTTAAATTAGGACCTTCTGCATGCAGAGCAAATGCTCTACCACTGAGCTTCTACAGCAAGCATGGCCTTAATATATATTTGGAGTGAATCTTTGTTCCAGAATGAGAACATCTCATGTGCATGGGGAGAAGAAAAGCGCTTTAGTGATGGCTGTAGAATGAAACTATGGTGGGACAGATGGAAGCAAACAGAAAGGACTGTTCTCCTTCTAACAGCGCCAGCTAACTTGGCATTCAACTGAGACTATCAGCCAGCTTTTAAGGGAGGCAGAAGAGACACATGGCCTGATCTCTTCTGTTGACAAAAGCAGGAGTCGTCCACAAACAGGCACAGTCGCTCACAGAGGCACTCCGCCCTACGAGGACCCATAGGGAGCAAAAGGCAGTGAACGAGGCAAAGGCAAGGGGTGGAGGCAAAGGATACAGGGGCTGCTCCTCCTAATCCTCCTCCTCCTCCTGAACAACAGCAGGACGCACACTCTCGGCAGGCTGGTTTCAAAACTGGTTGAGACCGGATTGCTCCAGTCCTGAGCAGCTCAGCTACTTTGAGTGCAGGAGGCTGCTGGAAAAGTCTCTGCAGAAGCCTGCCAAATGGGCCGCCTCTGGCTGGTGGGACTGGAATAACCCACCCCTTTCTGCCAAAAGAAGACCAGACCTCGTAAATAAAGCCAGCCTTGTAAACAATCCTGGCATAACAGGGCTCTTGTTTTTTTTCTTCCTCCTCCTTCCTTTACATAAATATATTGTAGCAAACACATTTTCTTTGGTTGCAGATTTCCCCAACCGTGTGCCCTCAAGTTGTTTAAAACTACAATACCCATCAGGGCCACTAAGGCTGGGGAAGGCTGCTTTAGCAGAGAATAAAGAGGAGTGCAATTTACACCTGTGCTGCTCAGACTCTCTCTCTCTGCATTCCTATTCTCCCAAAAACAAAGATTGTTTTCGCAGTACTTTGGGCATGGAGCTCCCAATCCAAGAGCAGCTCATCAAGAAACCTCCTTGCCTTTTTATTTTATGAAGTGTTTGGAAGACATGGCTTTGGGGGGGGCATGAGCTGTTTTATCTTGGTTTTATATTAATTTTATTAGTGATTTGTTAGCCTGGTTTATACATAGCACTAAGCCAGGGTTTCCCAATCTTGGGTCTCCAGCTGTTTTTGGACTACAGTTCCCATCATCCCTGACCACTGGTCCTACTAGATAGGGATGATGGGAGTTGTAGTCTAAAAAAACAAGTGGAGACCCAAGTTTAGGAAACCCTGCGCTAAACCCAACTTCCATCAGCCTCAACCAATATGGCTAATGGTCAAGGATGGCTGGAGTTGTGGTCAAGCAACATCTGGAGGAGCATAGGCTCCACATCCCTGGTTTAAGCTATTCCTCCACTTGTACCCAACCTCTATATCTGTAAACATTACGAAATTCTAATAAGCCTCCAGTGACTTCCTTCCACAGGGACCAAACTCAGGATAAGTGCTGTTTGACCCTGAAACTATTCAGTATTTGGGATGGAATTTGGTTCACCTTGGCTTTAAAGGTGATTGCACTAAAGCTGCACTTTCTAAAACAGTAAACAAATCGAAACACAGCCATACTTCACGAGTCACACTTTTACGAATTTTGCAATGCAGTTCTGCAACTAAGAATTGCATACCTAAAAGCATGTAATGGGGTGGTGTGCATATAAATGCATATATTAGTAAAAATAATGTACACAAATGCATTTGTATTAGGGGACGTTGTTTGCAAAATGTGTATATTTGTTAAAACTAAATACAAAAGAAAACCTTGCGAGGAACTCGCACTACAATGCTGATGAATTTTCACCAGGATTTGTTTTTTTTTTTAAAAAAGCAACCACAGAAATTTCTGCAGAAATATGTGGATCTGAATTCACGATTGGGGAACTGAGAAACCGAAAGAAAGAACAGAAAATTGAACAGTCCTCCTTGTAGACGTGGGCTGAGTGTCACAATATGTTACATATTGAGAGCTGGGGTTGCTCACAGCAGCTAAACTGCTTTCTTTGGCATCTCTCGGGGTGACCGCGGTGTGCATTCCAGCTGTTAGTAAGAACCGTGCCGGAGTTCGAGCGTGTTAAGGGTTTGTTAAACTGAAGCATCTGTTCATGAATTTGGTCCAGTTCACAAGAATATTGGGCTGAAGACTCTAGCATGACACAGCTATGGTGAGGGAGCAGTGCTTAAATGATACAGCAGCCAAGGTGGTATGTGGCCCCCTCAGCTACTGTTTTCAATAAAGTTGCATGGGGCATGGAGTTAGTGGGTTTCATTTGGTGTTCCCGATGCAGGTGGTGCTGTGGGTTAAACCACAGAGCCTAGGGCTTGCCGATCAGAAGGTCGGCGGTTTGAATCCCCGTAACGCGGTGAGCTCCCGTTGCTCAGTCCCAGCTCCTGCCCACCTAGCAGTTCGAAAGCATGTCAAAGTGCAAGTAGATAAATAGGTACCGCTCTGGTGGGAAGGTAAACGGCATTTCCGTACGCTGTTCTGGTTTGCCAGAAGTGGCTTAGTCATGCTGGCCACGTGACCTGGAAGCTGTACGCCGGTTCCCTTGGCCAATAAAGTGAGATGAGCACCACAACCCCAAAGTCATCCATGACTGGTCCTAATGGTCAGGGGTCCCTTTACCTTTACCTTATCTATGTCCCCCTATAACTCAAGCACTGTAATGGAGAGCTGAAAGCAGATTAAAGAAGAATGGATAAGAAGTCCCCACTAGACCTTGGAGCCCTAAGATCAGAGGTTAACTAACCACTGATTTAAAATTTCCTTTAGCCTATATACTTGTGCTCGTCTTTTGTTGAACAGTCCCCAGTTCCCACTTCTGGAAGCCAGGTAGATTCGCCATGTGCCATACTTTACAGAGAAAAAATCCTCTATTTGAAATGACGTTGTGTCCAGTCTGGAGCTAAAAAGCCATAAGAAGGGGGAGTAAGTTGCCTATCAACATTTAACACCTGGAGAGCAAGGAGACAGCCAACCTGAACTAATAATAATAATAATAATAATAATAATTTATTTCTACCCCTCCCATCTGGCTGGGTTTCCCCAGCCTCTCTGGGCGGCTTCCAACAGAAGGTTAAAAATACATTAAACTAGGATGAGATACTGCTATTTTAATTACAGAAATTATTTATAAAGTTGCACCTAAACATCCGTATTAGCACATATCTTGTGCAGATCTGTCTCCTTTTTTTTGGCAATGAATTGCCTCTTTTATTATGGTAAGGAAGGGGCCACCCTCGATGCCATCTGGGCAGAATCTTACCATTCCACTTGCACAATTTAATTTCTCTCCTCTTTCCCCCCTGTGGCCACCCCAGGCGCTCCCCAGATCTGCTCCAGATGGTTGAGGGAATCTCTAGAGCACATTTAGGGGCACACAGGGAGTGGAGAGGGGGAGAATGTCGTGCAAGCAGAAATCCTTGCAGTGACAAAACTTTCTCATTAGAACTACACTGGGTCCCTCCCAATGTCTTTTGTTTGGTAACCAGCATCAGAGGCCGAAAGCTTGCAAATGGAATGTCCTACTCTGCCTCCACTCCTAAGCTATCAAGTTCCTTTCTGGTTCTGTCCCAGACCAACCAGGTTCTTCCAGCCTCTACCCAGAACCTACCAAATCTTGCCTTGGCTCCAGTGTTCCACCTATCCCGGCCTTATCCACTGGGTTTCCCCAAAGGACCAGTATTTTGAAAACAAAAAAAAATGGAAATGATTCAGTCCAATGACTGACACAGGCTTCCTACCAGCTTCACAGATGAAATAACAGACACATGCATCAGCAAATCAAATGCTGATTCAGCCATCAGTTTTGCCAACTCACTCACTTCGGAGAGGTAGCTTTTGGATATCGCAGCTGCCAACCAATCAACATCATCCATAGCTGACTTCTGATGCAAATATGTGGAGCTGGCTTTTTCAGAGCTTGACCTTACCTTTCAGAGGAAAGGTATTTCAAGTGGGGACACTTCCAAAAGACCTGCCATGCGATAAAAATCGAGCATCTTTTTTTCCACCCATAAACACATTTACTTGGAAATAAGCCACACACTTCAATAGAACTTGCTTCTGAGTACATGGTGCATAGGATCACAGCCTTAGGATCAGAGAAGTACATTGTTTTCTTTCATCTCCTTCATGAAGCTCTGGTGTATGGTTGTCAGGAAAAATAGATTGCTTTCTAGGCACATGTCTCGGTGGTTTTCCACTTGCCCAACTCCTTTCCAAGGGGAAACTTGCTTTTTAGCAATAGATCGGAACAAATGGCAATCTAGGGGAAACTGGAATTGCCTTTTGCTCAAACTGAGCGCTAAAGAGCAGTTTTCCCCCAGGGAAAGCAGGGGAAGTGCAGATAAGCCCATATTTAGCATTCTGTTCAATGCATGCTACTTTGTTTGGTCTAATAGTGGTGCCTTTCTTTATCTTTTTAAAATAAAGATAGTAAGAAATAACACTAAACTTTTCAACATTTCCGTTTTGAAACTAAGCTGGTTGTGGTGTATTCATGGCCTGCTTTGATGATTGAATTTTTAATATATTTCACCTTAGTGTTCTGCTGCTGCTGCTGAGTTTATTTCCCTTCCCCCTATTAATTTATGTGCTTATGGTTTTATGTAAGCCGCCACAGCCATCAAATGGTAAGGTATATATGTATAAAATAAATACAGAGCTACTCATTAATTTCCAGTCTAAACTTGAAATACTCTCATAAATTGATTACAATTTATAACCATCTTGGTTCCGTTCCCATTCAGCTTGTAGAGAAGCCATCCCCTTTTCAAAAATAGCTCTGATTACTTTTACATTTAGCAGGTATTCAGGCACTTTAGTGCATTAGCTGCTGGTAGTTTGTGAAATAGTATATGTTTAGCTTGTTTTACCGACACCTACGTTGTTGCCAAGAATCTCACTAAAGCCTTTGGGCTGAAAGCACGACTTGCCTAAACCTGTAGTGACACAGACAATAGGGTTTATTTTAGAGATGGTAATTAAACTTATCACAAGGTAAAGACTATTATTACTTCTCATTCATGTGTGGCTACACTATTGATTACATCATATATTGTAAACTTATATTGTAAGGGACATTTAGGGTTGCTAGACCAAAACGTCAAAAATATGGAACGATTGGAGTACAATGCAACTGAAATAAAGGACATTTATTGGGTTTGGAAGCTTGGTGCTGCTTTGAAATAGCCTTCTTCAACCTGGGGTACCCTAGATTTTGTTGCACCACAACTCCCATCATCCCTGGCCATCAAATGCAAAAGTTAGGGGTGATGGCAGTTGTAGTCCAACAACATTTGGGGAAGGTGAAGGTTGAAGAGCAACTATGACATTATTTTTAAAGCATACTTTAAAAATTCGATGCTAAAGAATTTAGATCCTTCAGCATGATATGCTGCAATATATGATGAAATTTGCAGTATATTCACACTTGGCAGGCAACGAACACTGTCAACTGCAATGCTTAATGAAGTGTTTGGAAGAACAGGTCGTCTTCTAACGATTGGAGATATTTTTGGATGCTGCATCAGAACATCATCATTTAACCAGAGGTGCTCTGACAGCACAAACTGGGCCACTAGATCACAGAGTTCATGCCAGACATGAAACAGGGAATACTCTGACATCTACAGGATCACTAGGACTTTAAGTTTGACCTTGCATTGCAGCTTATCATGTCATGCTGAGAGATCTCAAATATATGCTATAACGAGGTACCATAAGTCTAGAAAAAATTGGCACCATGCATTTGGTCCCAAGCATCATCAAACAATTAGGGAGCCAAAATATTCTATCATTATATCAAATCTATCAATAGATATTCTATTGATAGATTTGATATAGATAGATTTGATAAATCTATCAAATCTAGATATAGATAGATATAGATAGATTTGATAAATCTATCAAAATATTCTATCAATATATCAAATCACAGTGAGCTTCAGAGCCAAGAGAAATTTAACGCTGGGTGTCTCTGTGTCTAGTCTTAGACCCTACCTTCTGCACTATATTGGTTTTCATCTTAGTGCAACTGGGCTATTCTTCCTTATCTGTGATCCCCATTCGGTATCTTTGGGCTAACCGCCATCTCTCTGCCTAAACTACCTCACAGGGTTGTTGTGGATATCCAACCTATGCTGTTCTAAACACCATGGAAGAGAAGGAAAAAAACATACTGTATTTAGCAGTACAATGGGCACATGTGCTGCAAAATATTTAGGACATGTTAGAAGACATCTTTTAGAAGACATCTGAAGGCAGCCCTGTTTAGGGAAGCTTTTAATGTTTGATGCATTACTGTATTTTAATATTTTGTTGGAAGCCGCCCAGAGTGGCTGGGGAAACCCAGCCAGATGGGAGGGGAATAAATAAATTATTATTATTATTATTATTATTATTATTATTATTATTAGAAGTTGGTGCTTGGCAATGATGAAAGAATGGCAGTCTGAACAGAACAGATTAACATTTGAAGAGACAGACGAATCTTCTGAGCAAATGTCAATTTCCCTGACATAGCAAAATGGATGGAGGGGTTCACAGAAAATGGGCAATGCCAATCCATAAGGTTTTTAATGAAGAAGAGCTGAAGAAAAAGAGTACCGTATATCCGTCCTCTTTGAATTTCCATTGTTAAGCACTTTCCATATAGATAACTGTATTTCTGGCTGTTAAAAACAGACTCTACTAATCTCATTATCCTAATTAGAAGAGAATCAGAAGAATGTCAAGTTTCAATTTTTAAGGCATCTTGTTCTCGTTGTTGTTGAAAAGGTTGCAATGGTGCAGATGGTGACTCAAAACCATAAACCTACTGGCACTTTAGAGGTTCCCAGCGGTTCCATTTTATTCCTTGTCCACTGATCAAGTTTTTTTTTATTTAAAAAAATCACTTTCACTGAAAAAATATACAAGAAGCAACACAAATCATGCAAATGCATGTGTTGTTTATTCAGGAACCAAAGAGGTGCAGCAGGTGGAGATGATCTGGAAAGTGAAAGGTCAAGCTTCAAAACCCCACTCAGGCATAAAACTGATTGAGTAGCCTTGGGCAAGCCATAATACGCAAACCATGATCTTTAGAGTATTCCCATTGCACCAGATCATGCTGCTTTAGATGCCTGTGGCTTGTGGCAACTTATTACTGGTCCATCTAGCACAGTATTATTTGTATTGACCGACAGTAGATTTCATGGGTTTCCAAAGTTTTCCCTAGCCCTTCCTGGAGATGCTGGCAATTGAAACTGGGTACTTCTGTGTGCACAGTTTGTGCTCTGTTACTGAAATACAACCTTTTCAGTGGAAAGATTATTGATATAATTTATAGCTAAATAAAGCAAGCTATCTCTCAAAGTAACTTGAGGACTGAAAGTCAGGGTTGCCCTGTTGGATAAATGAAACAGTAAAGTATACAGGGCTAAGTTAGTCAACATCAAACACTTTTAAATCCCATTGATTTCAATGGAAGAGTTAAGCATGGACTCCAGTCAGGAAGAAACCATCACCCTCAATGCAATGAGAGCACAGCATGCTCTTCTAATCTGAGTTAAGGTGCACAGGATTTCACCCTAAATCACTGGAATAAATGGGTTCTAAAAATGCTTAACTTTGGCTTTGCTATGTAGGAAAGCATAACCATAATCCAAATAGTGTTCATGTTAGTATATTTCATCTCCATAGTTTATTACGAGTACAAGGTATGATATTTATTTCTGCACAATCTGATTGTGACAGTCATCATTGAAGGTATTTGCCTTTTGAGAGCACACAAGGCTTGGGCTGCAAATGGAAAAAAGTCAATTTAAACAAATGAAAAAATAAAATGCTTACCTTCATCTTTGTGTTTACTGTTGTCCAGTGTGTGGAACATGTACACGTTCGTTGTGGCATCAGCTGCTTGGTCCATGGTCCATGTGTCACTGGGATCTCTTCTTTTGATGAAAAGAGACAATTGAGACCTGTGCTCCGTGCAGGAAGCACCTATTCCTGCACACAAGTCATTCACCCTACTTGCAGGAATTTGCTGATTCCTCATCACTGAAGTCCATAGAGCTTTGCAAATGCAGCTGACAGAACACTGAAAAGATAAGACTTATTTTCTCGCCCTCTAAAAGCGGTGACTGTAGCTTCCCAAGTAAGTAGCTGGCCAGATGTAACTTTGCGCAGTCGCCAGTGATGCTGCAACCTTCTTCAGAATCCCAAAGCAGCTTCTTGCAATTGAACGTTTAAGAAATAATAAAGCAACTTTAAAGGGCTGGGGGAGTGTGGCAGTTCCTAGGAGAGCAAGCTGCTCACTCAGCGAGGTCTGCGCTTGCTGTTTCTGACAGCTCAGACTAGAGTACTTAAGAGAGAGGCAGAACTCTGGGAGGGGATATGTAAAGCCACCAAGATTAACATAAAGAGGGTGGGCCAGTAGGGAGACTTAGATTTCCTCTGCCCGGGATTTACCAGTGGTGAAGTGGGAGATCAGCTTTCCTGTTCTCTCAGCTGCAGATCTGATAGAGGAACGCCTTTGAAATTAATAGGGTTTCCTCGTTGCTTGCTTGTTGGAATTACTATAGTAAAATAATTGTGCATTCTGAAAAGGGAAGGCTTGAGCAAAGCTAATAATGTACAGATACATCTGAAAACAAAATGCACACCCTCCAGCCTTTTTCAGATATAACAGGAATACACACTCAGAACTCACCTAGGTGTACCATGTTTACAGATTGCTAACAGTTCTGCTTCATCTATGGGCTGTTCCAGACTTTGTTCTTGCACCATGCCTAGAAAGCGCAGTTTCCCACCTGTCCTGCGCTTTCTGGACACAGGTCCAAGCAGTTTTACCTTTGCCCCAACACTTTCCCCCAGAAAACTCACGATAAATCACAGCAGACGTCAATCCACAGAAAACCTGATTGACATTTGCCCCAATTCAGCAGGAGGATTGTGTTTGTGGAAGCTCCCTTGAAGGCATGAATAGCTCTTGTGTCTGCTCTGGATTCGGAGCAACTGAATATTTCAGTCGCAAGTGATGCAGCTGAGCAGACCACTGTAGCGGGTCAGGGAAGAAAAGATTCCTCTTGTCTTCCATGGCCAGCTCATGGTGGAATGGAAGAGGCAGGAGGGGCCTGGGAAAGGGGTGGGGCCTGGGATCAGTACCTGGGGTTTAGAGGCCAGGTGTTCCCCACACCTGGAAGGTGTCAGAACAGGAAGATGCAAGGGCATAAACATTGGAGTAGGTTTGAACAACACCAATTTCAATTTATGCCTCCAGGAGCAAAGGAAAGCTCTGTCACTTTGAGCAGTATTATTGTTATTTTATTTAGGCCCCAGCCACTCTGTATGCTTTACTAAATGGCAGGGTGATTATCTAGAAGATGCCAACCAAGCATCTGATTTTCAACACCTCATTTATTGCTTCCAAATCTGACCCAGTGATATTTACTTGCACACAAGTGAGGGGTACTCCAGTTACTGAGGTTGCCCAGTTTAACGCGAGTGTGTTTTGAAAAATAGCACGGATGCCTCGGCTAAAAGGAAGCCAAGGAAAAGCTAGGTTGAGTCTTGACAGGAAAAGGAGTCAACATTCCTGTTGTTTTACATGTTTTAAAATATGCTATTTTATATTTAATTGCATTGTTTTATCGCTTTCATGTTTGCCATCCTGGGCTCCTTTGTGAGAAAGGGCATGTGGCGTTCATACAGCGCCCCCGGTCGTTTCACAGACTATTGACCTGTACACCACTATTTTATTCTTCCGCTGCCACCAATTTTGTGGGGGGAAACCCAGGGCTCCCCTGTAAAGTACTGAGTCTCAGTCAGGTAGAGTTAACAATGAAGATTAAAGTTTATTTCAAAACAAACAATTTTTAAAATATATTCGAAATGCTGTCATTCTATTCCCTCTCAGTCTTGTCCCTGTCTCTAACTCCTTCTGACTCCTCTTTCTCCCCTCCCAAAAGAACCAACAGAACTAACTGTCAAAACCTCTGGGCTGAGCCTCAAAATCAGGTAGGCTTTCTTATTGGTCAACCTATTAACCCTTTCTCTGCCCCAATACAAACGTATCCCCGAAGAATAGGCAAACACCACAGGGCAAGATATAGATATTTGTTATTATGGGTTGCCTCCAACTAACTTATAGCCCCACTGAAAATTAATGGGCTTTAATCATGTCCATTCATTTCAGCAGGTCTGCTCTAAGTAGGACTTACCCTTGTGATACAAACCCATGGGTACAAAATGCCATGTTACAATTTAGCAAGACAATTGACCTAGGCAAGAAAGTTGGTGGAAGAAGGGAAACACAGCTTCAAATCTACTTATTTTATTGCATTTCTTGTTGTTGTCGTTTAGTCGTTTAGTCGTGTCCGACTCTTTGTGACCCCATGGACCAGAGCATGCCAGGCACCCCTGTCTTCCACTGCCTCCCGCAGTTTGGTCAGACTCATGTTTGTAGCTTCGAGAACACTGTCCAACCATCTTGTCCTCTGTTGTCCCCTTCTCCTTGTGCCCTCCATCTTTCCCAACATCAGGGTCTTTTCCAGGGAGTCTTCTCTTCTCATGAGGTGGCCAAAGTATTGGAGCCCCAGCTTCACGATCTGTCCTTCCAGTGAGGACTCAGGGCTGATTTCCTTAAGAATGGATAGGTTTGATCTTCTTGCAGTCCATGGAACTCTCAAGAGTCTCCTCGAGCACCATAATTCAAAAGCATCAATTCTTCGGCGATCAGAAATTGTATTTCTACCTTTCTCCAAAAGGAACCCAAGCAATCAGAATCCAGGAAGATGCCAGATAATCATATCTATAAATATGGGAGAGACTGACTAATTCGGCGGTCAACAAAAACAGGGCTGGGATATTGTTAAGGGCTGGCACAGGCAAGAGCAAGCGCATCCCGCTTCACTGATTGAGGTGAAATGGGAAGTGCCTCCTTGCCCTGCCACTGCCACCACTGTACCTGTTGCTGCCACTGCTGCTTCTGCACTCACCCTGCTGCAGGCTGAGAAGAAGCACCAGTATGTGATCCTGCTGCAAGAGCTTGTGCAATTTCAACTGATACTGGTGCCACTTCTGCATGAACAATGGGGCAGGCAAGGTGTCTGCGAGGCTGCTGCTTTGGGGACTTCAGCCACCCCAGTCCACCTAATGGCTGAGCCGGCTCTGGGCATAGGACACCTAAGTCTCGGGTCTTTTGCACTGAGCCCAAGATTTCCTGCCCCTTTCCCCCTTTTAAAACTTTTTTTTAAAAAAAATGCTTACAGGACAGGTGGGCAAACTGCAACATGCAACACCAATGAGACGCCACCGACCCACATTCTTAACTTTGGGGCCCAGAAAATCCTGTTGGCTCAGAGGAAGCCCTGACAATTTGCCCCCCACCCCCGGAACGTTGGCCTAAATGTGCACCTATGCATATAAAACCAGCATATGCAACATTTATGCAAATTTGTGTCATGGGCTTGTGCACCCTAAGTCAGTTAAAGACCTAATAACACCTCTGAACATGATATAATAATAATAATAATAATAATAATAATAATAATAATAATAATAATAATAATAATAATAAATAATTCCACCCAAGCATCTCCAATTGCTAGCTAGAGGCTCATCCTCACAGGACCCCTTCTGTTTCTATTTAAGCAACGAGGTGAAGGTTAGGAGGTGCATTGCTGGTTGGCAATGGACCAAGTAATCCTGGAATGATCTTTGGTTCAGCAAGTTCAGCAACATCTGTCAGACTGTTGAGAGGTGTACCATGCTCAGATTCTGGAGATACATCTAAGTTCGTGGGACTTAACTGTATGAGAATTTTTCACTGGTGGTACGCTATCTCCCACTTCTAGCACCTCTGCAACTGAGAGCTCAGTAAATGCCGTAGGACAAAGCTTTCCCAACTTTTCATGTTGGTGACACACTTTTTAGACATGCATCATTTCGTGAAACAGTGGTTCAGTTTTCCTAGCAAGCCAGAGGTTAAACTAACCCCTTTCCAGCCCCGGGAGGAGAGCAGGGAGCGTTTGCGCGACACACCTGCACACTGCAACCGAAACGCTAATGTGCCGCGACCCACAGTTTGGAAAGCTCTGCTGTAGGAGATGCAAAAAACAAAGCAAAACAAAAAACAGCTCCCAATTCCTTGTCTATGTTCAATTTCTGCATATATTTTTCTGCATAGCCAGAGATTTACAGTACAAAACCCAGCTGCAGTCCAATGTGATACAGTCTAGGAAAGGTATCGCCACATTCTGTTGCTGCGCATTTGAAGTGGTGTGGTTCTTTGTTCTGCGAGTTTCAGGTGTAAATGGCTGGTAATAACCAAAATCTTGATGTGGGAGAACAGAAAGCATAGAATACCGTATTTTTCGCTCTATAACACGCACCCGACCATAACTCGCACATAGTTTTTAGAGGAGGAAAACAAGAAAAAAATATTCTAAACGAAACAGTGGATGTATGATTTTTGTGGTTCATTCTGTGGCCACAGACATGTGATCTGACGGTGAGTTTGGGGGAGCCCAATGCAAAAATCCTGAGGATCCATGTGGATCTGTGCTTCGTAACCACGTTTTAGGTGGGGAGGGAAGGAAAAGCACTCAAGGGACAAGGAGCACGCATGGGGTGTGTGGAGAAGGATGCTGCTAATAATGAAGAAGAGGGGTATAAGGGGAGAAGGCTCCTCTCCTCTCCCGCTTTGCTCCTTTAAAGCAAGCAGGCTCTGCTTTTCTCCCTCCTCCCCGCTCATCCTTGGCTTAGCGAGCTGAAAAACTTTGCTGCTATTTAGCAAGCTGAGTGGGGAGGAGAGAGGGACAGAGAGCCTGCTTGCTTTAAAGGAGCCAACCGGACAGGAGCTGCTTACACTCGTGTAAGCGGCTCCCCTCCTCTCCCGCTTTGCTCCTTTAAAGAAGCAGGCTCTCTGTCCCTCTCTCCTCCCCACTCAGCGGCTCTTCTCCCGCTTTGCTGTTTCAAAGCGAGCCACGGAGGAGGGAAGGAAGGGGAACCATGGATCCTCTGCTCACGACTGCAGCAGATCCCCCCGCCATCCGTAGGCATTCGCTCCATAACATGCACAGACATTTCCCCTTACTTTCTAGGAGGAAAAAAGTGAGTGTTATGGTGCAAAAAATACGGTAAGTATGGGGAGTCTGTAGACCTCTGTATGTTGCTGGACTACAAGTCCCATCACCCATGACCAATGGCTATGCTAGCTGGAGCTGATGGGACCTGAAGTCCAACAACACCTTGAGAGCAATAGGCTCCACACTCATGGCATAGGGATGACAGGTTTCCCCACAGAATTACAGTGGTACCTCAGGTTACAGATGCTTCAGGTTACAGACGCTTCAGGTTACAGACTCTGCTAACCCATAAATAGTACCTCGGGTTAAGAACTTTGCTTCAGGATGAGAACAGAAATCGTGCGGTGGTGTCACAGCGGCAGTGGGAGACCCCATTAGCTAAAGTGGTACCTCAGGTTAAGAACAGTTTCAGGTTAAGAACGGACCTCCAGAATGAATTAAGTTCTTAACCCGAGGTAGCACTGTACAGAGAGAATTAAGAAAGCGAAGAAAGGATACGAAGTGGGGAGGTGTTGTGCAGACTAGACTGGGGTGGGAGAATGTATGCATGTTTACTTACATATGGAGCTAAATAAGGAGCCCCTAAAGACATTTCAGAAAGTCGTTTAGATTAAAGCAAGGCATTTTTGTAGGCAAGGTATCAATATTATCTGCTCAACACAATAGAAGCAACACAATGGCAGGCCCTGACAAAGAGAGCTGCTCCTTCTCAGCAAATATTTGACTGCCGTGAGACATCTTGTAGCCTTACAAACTAAGGGATTTATGGTAGTCATTGGGGACTGATGTGGAGTTGAACAGAAAAGGAAAGAAATGTATATGGTTTTCAGGTTTTCATATACAGTGGTACCTCGGGTTAAGTACTTAATTCGTTCTGGAGATCTGTACTTAACCTGAAACTGTTCTTAACCTGAAGCACCACTTTAGCTAATGGGGCCTCCTGCTGCTGCCGCACCACCAGAGCACAATTTCTGTTCTCATCCTGAAGCACTGTTCTTAACCTGAAGCACTATTTCTGGGTTAGTGGAGTCTGTAACCTGAAGCGTATGTAACCCGAGGTACCACTGTAACCAGCTTTCCATGGCCACAGCATATATGCCATTATCTGTATCAGAACTGTCTTCTGCTACTGGGCCTAATACAATTTGTTGACCTTGGTCTATAAAGCCCTAAGGCTCTAGTATCTGAAGTACTGCCTCTTCTCTTACCTGTGATCCTATGTCTTAAGAACTGTGGGAGAGATCTGCTCATAGTTCCAATATGCACAGTTCACAGAGCAGTGCCTTCTTCACTGTGGCACCCCAGCTGTGGAATTCACAAAGTTTCAGTTGTTCCCAACGTTCATTTTCTCAGGCATATAGAACTGGTTGATAACTGGGTTGCTGCTGGATCGTCTGCAGTGTTGGTAATTCCCCACCCCCCATTTTATATTGTTGGTTTTGTGAGTGGGTGTGCATATCTGGTGTCTATTGTTATGTACTGCCCTAGGAATTCTTGAGTTAAAAGCCAGGATCCAAATTCAGTAATAAATAAATAATATGTTAATCTAACTTCTATTATCATATCTGCCCACACACATTTACCTAACTGTTGCAAACATTTATTTCTCCTGAAATGCAAACCTAATGCATGTTTACTCAAAAGAGAAGTCTAGATGTTTGCTATGATTACCATGTGGAATTGGGTTGTGTGGACGTCACAAGGTCGTAACACATTTCTTATTTTATTTATTTTTCTAAAGCATTTTTATACTGCCTTTCATCATATCAGGTTTTAGGGCAGGGAACAGAAAATAAAACATGAGAAAACTGTAGATAAAATTTTATAACAGACCAAAACCTTTTTTCCTTTCCCCCTTTCTTCAAAAGCAGAGGGCATGCACATTGCTTCTGAAATAATTAAAAGTCACACTTCCCTTTAATTTCCAATCTCTATATTTACCTAATATCTATCTACATACAGTAAAAATGCAAGAATGTCACCATGTCCAAAAATTGGTGTTAAAATCTGTAGGAAGTTCTGCAGCAGAACCCAAAATACATCCTCATCAAGCAAAGTGTTCCTTATATTTCTGGGAATTTTAAGATCCTTAGTTATTACTGTTGCTTGAAGAGCTTTTTTAGTAAACTTTCAAAGGAGATCGCCACTCCACTCCAATGTGTTTTATTACAGAGCTTCAGTGTCACTATTTTATTCTGTGCATTTTTTTCTTCTTGCTCCTTCTTGAAGACTGTGGTGACAACATGAGTAGCTTTTACATATTTGATAACTTCTTTAGCTCTTCTATAAATCCTTTGAAGTGTGTCCAGTTTCATGAAGTCACTAAGAAGTAAGATCAGTCCATGAGATGCACATCCTATTGCAGTAATATATGGGTACTTGTCCATGTGATTTCTCATGCAGCTTTCATATTACAGTGGTACCTCGGGATGCGAACGGGATCCGTTCCGGAGCCCCGTTCGCATCCGGAAGCAAACGTAACTAGTGATGGCACGTCTGCACATGCGTGCATTGCTTTTCACTGCTTCTGCGCATGCGTGTGATGTCATTTTGAGCGCCTGCGCATGCGCGAGCGGCGAAACCCGGAAGTAACGCGCTCTGTTACTTCTGGGTTGCCGCAGAGCGCAACTCGAACGCACTCAACATGAAGCATATTCAACCCGAGATATGACTGTACCTGCATTGTCAGTCAGCAAAGCAAATACTTTACTACTCTCAGTTTTCTCTAAAACTGCACATATTTCACTGCTGATATACTCTGCAGTATGTCTGTTCTCTCCAGTTTCAATGCTTCTAAAAAAGACTGGTTGAGGTGTTGTTATCACAAAGTTGATGATTCCGTCCCCCCGAACATTTGTCCACCCCTCTGTAAGTACTGCAAGACATAGTGCTTCACTGATTTTTCCTTGCACAGATTCCATCACACGCTCATGTTCTGACTCCAAAAGGGGCTTGATCAAGGAATGTCTGCTTGGCAAATGATATGATGGTCGTAATAATTTAAAAGTTTCCTGTCAATATGCATTTTCAGTTATTGACAATGCTGATCCTGAGGCATATATTGCTCTTGCAAGGGCACGATCAATTTTCTCCTGATTTTCAGGTGTCATTTTATCTATAAATGAAGGTCTGGTGCGTTTTTGTGAGGCAGTGGTTTGCAACACTTCTTTACGTGAAGATGCTTCTGGTGAAGAAACAGCAGCAGAAATAATATTTCTGGAATTAGAACTCTGGAAGGAAAAGCTACTTGCACTTTCATTCTGGTCCTGATCATTTAATTCCATAAAGTATTTTTTAATGTCTTCAGGGCACCTCTGGCATCCTTGTAGCATTTGGAAAAGAATATTTCTTCTCACAATATGTGCAAATTGCAGCTTTGCTCTCAAGCAGAAACTGCCTTGTGGAAATGTTTCCAAACTCTAGATGTTGGTCTCACCATTTTACTGAGAGGAGAAAAACCAATTTACTGACCAGACTCTAGATAAACATTCTGCTGTGATGGTGGAGAACATTAATAGGAATCATTTAAGGGCTACAAAAAAGAAACTAATTTGTCAGACAAAGTTACCCTCTTACCTGTCAGCTAAGGCCTAAGAGGAGGACAGAAAGTATCACCTCCTGTATACCAACAATTACTCAACTGTAGGAGATTCGAGGTACACGAGTAAACTAAACTGGAGGCTTTTCCATTCAGTGCCCCCTAGTGCCACAAATGCATATTTCTCCTGTTTGAGAACTGCATATAGAAGTACAGTGTTGTTGTTGTTGTTTAGTCATTTAGTCGTGTCCGACTCTTCGTGACCCCATGGACCAGAGCACGCCAGGCACCCCTGTCTTCCACTGCCTCCCGCAGTTTAGTCAAACTCATGCTGGTAGCTTTGAGAACACTGTCCAACCATCTCGTCCTCTGTCGTCCCCTTCTCCTTGTGCCCTCCATCTTTCCCAACATCAGGGTCTTTTCCAGGGAGTCTTCTCTTCTCATGAGGTGGCCAAAGTATTGGAGCCTCAGCTTCACTGCCTTGCCGTGGCGAAGGGGCTTGAATAACTCAGAGAAGCTATGAACTATGCTGAGCAGGGCACCCAAGATGGACAGGTCATAGTGGAGAGTGTGGACCAAACTTGATCCACCTGGAGGAGGAACAACTGGCAAGCCACTCCAGTATCCCTGCCAAGAAAATGTACAGTGTTACTTTAATTCTATTCCAGGATTTGCTTGTCTCCAGCTGAGAGAACTTGCAATAATGTAAGACTTTAAAAAAATCTCAGAAATATTTCATTAAGGTCTTCATGTTATACAGTTTGAATACCATGTCATAGATATATTATTTATCATTGGAAAAGAACATGTTCCACACAATTCCTTTTTCAATTTTTCCGGGGGGAAACAGCTTTAGAAAAAACAAGGGGAAAACCTGTTTTTCTCCCCCCCCCCAATTTTTCTGGCTTTTATCCAGGCCTTCCCACCTCTAGGTGGAGGCAGTTGGTACAAAGCATTACAGTGGACTCTCGGGTTGCGAAACGTGATCCGTGTGGGATGCACATTTGCAACCCTCAGCGGCACATCTGCACACGCGCGGGTTGCAATTTGGCCATAGCTGTCAACTTTCCCCTTTTCTTCTGAGGAATCCTATTCGGAATAAGGGAAATTCCCTTAAAAAAGGGAAAACGTTGACAGCTATGAATTTGGCACTTATGTGCAAAGCGCAATTTAGCGCTTCTGCACATGTGCGACCCCCGAAACCCAGAAGTAACCCATTCCGGTACTTCCGGGTTTGGGCGGGTCTCCAACCCGAAAAAAATGCAACCTGAAGCATCTGTAACCTGAGGAATGACTGTACAGTGGTACCTCAGGTTAAGTACTTAATTTGTTCCAGAGGTCCGTTCTTAACCTGAAACTGTTCCTAACCTGAAGCGCCACTTTAGCTAATAGGGCCTCCCGCTGCCGCCACTGCGCAATTTCTGTTCTCATCCTGAAGCAAAGTTCTTAACCCGAGGTACTATTTCTGGGTTAGCGGAGTCTGTAACCTGAAGCGTATGTAACCTGAAGTGTATGTAACCCAAGGTACCACTGTACAGCTTTTCCACAAGCAGAAGTGCTTTCTGCTGGTGCAAGGCTACAAATGGAAACAACGTAACATTGTAAATGCTGCTGGTTATCTGAGGAACTGATGGTTGAAAATACTTGTGTACGCTTTATAAATGAAAAGAAGGCTAAAAGCCAATCTCTTAAATGGAGTGGTTGAAAATATAATGGCATTTTAGATTTAATTATTTTTTTAAAAAAATTATGAGAATGTTTGAAGAATATGGTTAATTTCTACTTTCCCCTCTTTCAAAGATTCTAAGCTGCAGTGAGGTTTTGCAGTGATTCTGAGGTCATGCAGAGATTCTAAAGCATTTGAGGTCATATGCTGGATACTCTTTGGAAACACGCTGTTCCTACATCGGTGACAGTTCAGCTCCTGTCCTGAACATTTCAACCACCATAAAAACAACACCCCCCCACCTCCAGTTAGTTCTGATGCTTGCAAACCCCAGCTAAGTTTACAAAGTGAATTGGGTATTAAAAAGCAAATGTAATTCAGGCAGGCTGACTGAGACGCTACCCGTGCCCATTCTTAATGTGAAAGGAAGTGTCTTTTAAGAGACCTTTCAGACAGCCAGTATTTTGTGGGAGGGATTCAAGCACACACAAAAACTTTAGGGTTGTCCAGTTTAAGTGGATTAAAGTACTCTGCTGCTGTTTGCACAACAGAGTCACTTTTTAAAAAAAGAGAAGAAAAGAAAACTTTTTAAAGGAACTTTTTTCCAGTCAGAGTGCTGTATTCTTTCCTGGGCAGCCTGCCAAGAGCCACATGCAGTGGTGGGAGGGGCCAAAGGCAAAAAGTGGGTGGAGCTGTGAATGCAAATGTTCGCTTTGTGCAATAGCTAGTTTCTATACACACTTGTGCACAACTTTCCATCCTCCATCCGGACAAGCAAAAAGCATTATCAGAATTCAAGGGTATATTCTAGCTAGACAAAGCAGGGGCACTGAGAGGTATGGTCTGGGGAGAGGGGGCACAGCCTGGCTCAAAGGGATGGACAGAATGCGGCAGCTAGACAGGTGACTGGGAGTGGCCGTCAAGACAATATAACACCGGTCCTGAGAGACCTGCATTGGCTCCCAGTACGTTTCCGAGCACAATTCAGAGTGTTGGCACTGACCTTTAAAGCCCTAAACGGCCTTGGTCCAGTATACCTGAAGGAGCGTCTCCACCCCCATTGTTCAGCACGGACACTGGGGTCCAGTGCCAAGGGCCTTCTGGCAGTTCCCTCGCTGCAAGAAGTGAGGTTACAGGGAACCAGGCAGAGGGCATTCTCAGTAGTGGCGCCCGCCCTGTGGAACGCCCTCCCATCAAGGCAATACGTAACTTGTGTTTAGTCGTTTAGTCATGTCCGACTCTTTGTGACCCCATGGACCAGAGCACGCCAGGCACTCCTGTCTTCCACTGCCTTCCGCAGTTTGGTCAAACTCATTTTCATAGCTTCAAGAACATTGTCCAACCATCTCATCCTCTGTCGTCCCCTTCTCCTTGTGCCCTCAATCTTTCCCAACATCAGGGTCTTTTCCAGGGAGTCTTCTCTTCTCATGAGGTAGCCAAAGTATTGGAGCCTCAGCTTCAGGATCTGTCCTTCCAGTGAGCACTCAGGGCTGATTTCCTTCAGAATGGATAGCTTTGATCTTCTTGAAGTCCATGGGACTCTCAAGAGTCTCCTCCAGCACCATAATTCAAAAGCATCAATTCTTTGGCGATCAGCCTTCTTATGGTCCAGCTCTCACTTCCATGCATCACTGCTGGGAAAACCATAGCTTTAACTATACGGACTTTTGTCAGCAAGGTGATGTCTCTGCTTTTTAAGATGCTGTCTAGGTTTGTCATTGCTTTTAAAAGACATCTGAAGGCAGCCTGTTTAGGGAAGTTTTTAATATTTATTGCTGTGTTGTGTTTTTAATATTCACCTGAGAGCTGCCCAGAGTGGCTGGAAAATTATTATTATTATTATTATTATTATTATTATTATTATTATTATTACTACTACTACTACAGAGGGGCCCAGATGCATCTATACATATATGTATAGCAGATATGTAAATTTTATGCAATTCTGTGCAATAGGACTGTGCCCCAAAGGCCTTCAAGTGCCAAACAAACACTCCTGAGATATTTCAAAATGCTCAAGTCTTAAGTTCCCCACACGTCCCAAGAAGGTACGCAGATGATGAGCCCCTGATGTCTAGGGCAGAGAAAGAGCAGAGCTCTATTAAATAGGAACCCCCAGTTTTGGGATTCTCATTTGGTACCATTTGGTACCGCAAGCCTTATGTTTCGTGGAGCCCCCCAAGCTGAGTAACTGAAACATCAAACCGGGGTTTGCAGTTAACACCCCCAAATCCAACATTGTCTGATTCACTCCAAACTGGTGCCAAAATTTTGCATTCGTTTTGTGCTGCGAATGCTGTCTTGTGGACTGCCCCCCAAACTGAGTAATTGATACACAAACAGGGGGTCACAGGTACCCGCCCCAAACCCAGCATTGTCCGATTTGTTTCTATTTAATAATGCTGAAGAGGATCTTGGAAGCCAGTCCCTGCCTGCCTCTTGTTTCTCCAATTACTGCTTGAGCGTACAAGGAGAGTCAATGTCGCTGACGATGGACTCATTCGGCAGCCTGAGGTTTTGTAAACACAAACCAGCTCCCTGACATGGGTGAAGTCACGTAGAAGAGGGACACTTTCCTGAACCTTGGGTCATGCCCAGGGCTCTCTCCAGAGGAAGCCTGTTGAAACCAGAGGGAACAGCACACAGCATTCAGAAGCAGGAACCTGAGCCAGTGGCAGTGAGGAAAGAGCTGCTTCAGTCTGTTCCCTGAGAGCCCAGGACAAACACAAACAAGGAGCAAGAAACAAGACCATGTGCTTGTAACATATTTAGCTGCATCATTGACACATGTGATCGATGCACGGCTAGAATCTGAACCCACTGGACCTTCCCTTCCAAAAGGCAAGTTCAGGGGAGCGATGGCAAGGTCACTCTCTTGACTGCGCTTTCTTGAAAACGTTTTCATTCAGACAAAGACCACCACAAATGAACAACCACACCCTAGGCCAACCCCAACCTCTCTTGTCACCAAAGGAACACAAGTGAACAGCAAAGAACCTGCACAAGCAACATTGACACCAAACCCTACATATAGTAAGTAAAATAGAAACATCGCCACCCGACCCCATCGCCACCCATCTTCCTCCCCGTCCACCTCTTTCCCCCTTTTCTTCCCAATGTCTCAACAAATGAAACTGATTTGTAAAAATGTTACATGGGGGGAAAAATATATACGAGAGAGAGACATTGCACACACTTTGTAAATCAAGAAAATCTTTAATAAAAAGGGGGGTGGGAATGTTTTCATTCGGGGCCAAACTGGACGCAGCATTAAACGTGTCTTCGCTTTTGGGGTGCAGATTTGTTCGGTTTTTTAAAAAGCTCATAGCACCAAATGAATGGCAAGGGGAGGGTGCTGATAATTGTTGAAATCGCGGGGAGGGGGATTTAAACATTTCTCCCCCTCTTATGGACTGGAAGAAAACCCCTCTTCTGAAGATGATGCCAATGGGGGTTTTCCTCCCCATGCAAATAGCAATGGGGGAGAGGGAGATTTTGTCAGGTTAACAGAGGAAAGAGTTAAATCCCCCTCCTTGCTTGCTGTCCACTGTTGGAGGCAGGATACTGGATCAGATGGAACTGTGGTTTGATCAAGCAAGGCTCTTACTTTGTTATATGAATATTACAAGCAGGGCCAGCCCAAATGTGAGGGGGCTGCTTTATGCAATAAATGCCTGGGGGAGAGAGAGAGACTATGGTGTAGCACTATTGGAGGACACAGCTATGTCCACCACGGAGAAAAACGCCTTGGTTCTGACCTTGACTACAATTAAATAGGGCCAGCACACAGGGGAGCAATATTTTTAAGGGTGGCAACAAAGCAATAAATAATATTTTAGCAGGCACCCTCCAGGGCACCGAAAAGGGACTCTGGGTTGCATCACATTGATTGTACTGCACTTAACCAGGGTAGCAAAATGTCCACAACTAGCCCCAGGATTAAGACTAAATTCCTGTACACATTCACTTATAGGTTCCACAGAATTCAGCGGCACTCACATCCAAATAAACATGTATCCGCCTTGGTAGAGCATGAGACTCTTAATCTCTGGGTTCAAGCCCCATGTTGGGCAAAAGATTCCTGTATTGCAGGGGGTTGGACTAGATGACCCTCGTGGTCCCTTCCAACTCTACAATTCTATGATTCTATGTATAAGGTCAGGCTGAACATGTACTAAAATCATTACAAATAGTAGCCATGCAAGAATTAACCCTCTTACTTACATTTTTGAAATATATATATAGAAGGTGCAGCATTTTTAGCTCTCACGTTGGCATTTTCCAACACAAAGCCAGAATTTCCATAAAGTAACATTCTAAATAAATTAAAAGGAGAATTAAAGCAGGGAAAGAAGCACACCCTGGCATCTTGGATTTGCACACAAAAAATTCGGCTGTTGTTAAGAAGCTCTCTGGACCCAAAGTGAAAGGCTCACCCTCTGAACTATTCGGCTTACAAGAACTGGAATTTTCCATAATTATGTGTGTCACTGTGCTGATGGAAAGCTACATAGCTATCCCTACCCTGCAGTCCACTGTTTCCAAAAGGGAGTGCTACCACCCCCTGGGTGGGGCAATGGTATTACCTAGGAGGGTGCTAAGAAGCAAGGGGCAGCAGGGGGGGCACTGGAGTTGTAAATGACTATCAGATTTTGAAAAGCTTGTATCACTGGCTCAAGTTCATTGGTTTTATTGAATTAATTAAGCTAAATAGTTTTAATTGTATTTTGAATAAATGTGCAATTTAATGTTACAGTGTTTAATTTTATTGTGTTATTGTCTTCCTTAGTGGGCCATGCAAACCACTGTTCTGAATGTTTTTAATGGGGCAGGGTAGCATAAGGTTACTAGATTTTTTCAATGAATCCAAGGACACTTTTCAACTTCCTACTAAATAGATGGATTTTGTCAGGGGACTGATTTGTAAATCCAGGGGACTGTCCCCGGGAAATGGGGATGTCTGGTAAGCTTAGGGTAGCAGGCACTGGGGATGAATTTATAGAGTCAAATTCAACATGTCCAAAGAGGAACTAACTCCAGTTCACATTCACCCCTTTTACAAAGCGAACTTCAGTTCACATTTTGTTCACAGTTCTATTCAAGTTCATCCAAACCACCCTCAGCGATTTCTTTTTCAGCATTCAGAACGTGACCGGCTGCTGTGCTGAAGTCTAAAACATACTTAAGAAGGCTAGCGAACCATCAACACACACACATACAGAGCAAAAAACATGTTATGTATACAGTGGTTTGTGGTTGCCTGAACTCAAGTCTGGACTAAGGATTCTAAGCTCCTGTGTTCTGATTTGATACATGATGTCCAATCACAGAACATTTCAGGACATTTGGGCCTCTGCCATTGGCCCTTGAACTCTGAGTCATGATTTGCAGCTTGGGAGTTTAGACAGCCAATCGTGTTGGGGGTAGGAGTGGCCCAGGCCTTCAGGAATGTATATAGGCAGTTGCTTTGCCCCTGTTTCCCAGTTATGTAGTTCAATAAAGGTTCTTGCTGTGTCTTGCCTCGTGGGAACCCACCTACACTTCAAAACGCATGCAAGAGAATGAACTTGGAACATGAATCAGAAACCATTCAAAGTCATACTCCCAGATGAACTCAATTCACATTCAGTTCACCTGGAAGTTATGGAAATCACTTTCAAGTGTAGCTCAGAGCTTTTTGAACTAATTTGGTGAACTTTGTTAAATCAAAGTAGTTCAGTCCAAAGACCTCTCCAGGGTCTTGGGGAGACATTTTCCTTCTGCATCATATGCCACTTGATCCTTTTGTAAAACTAGAGCTGCCAGGAATGTCCCTTGGGGAATTCTGCATGCTAAACATTTTGCTCTTCCCAACCTCCCTCTCCCTTTGGCCAGTCCCCGTTGTCAAACTTTAGACTGTAAGTTCCTTGGAACAGGGACTTGTCCTTTTTTGGGTTTCACGCGGCAAAACGCCATGTGCACAGATGGTGTGACATCCATCATCGTCATCATAATCCAGCCATCTGTGAACAGGCGGAACATCTCAAACTCACAGCAAATAGCAGATCCAGCCTTTTTAGGTTGGCAAGAACCCGCTTCAGGAACCATTATTGCTGTGTACTGGAAAAGGATCCCTTTTTGCTAGCTGAAGCAATCGCTTCTGCTTTTATTCAGCTTTTCTTTTCATGACTCTGATCCTTTTCTTACCTTGCCCCATTGCAAAATGTTTACATAGGTCAGCAAACTTACACCATCCCTGCGGCTTTTGAAACAAAAACATGTTTCTTTTGATGTTCCCTTACAGGGAGACACATTTTATTTACTGATCTTGCGCCGCCCCCATCTCCTTGTGTTTTAGGTTATGTTTCCTTCTGGAAAGTGTGTTTCAAAAAGCCTGCAACTCGGAGTGAGCTTCCCAGGGTGTGAATGAGCATGTGGCATATTCTGAATTCCTTTCCCATCTTGGATAACACTCTTAAGTATCTCTGGAGAGAGACGAGGCTTCTTTTAAATCAAACTCTGACCTCTTTTACTAAGGGTCGCTTCTACCGTGAAACGCGGTTTCCAACACAGAAGGCATTTCCTTGTGGGATGTAGGGAGCAGAGTGTCATACGAGACTTGGATTCGAAAGCTCCCGGGGGGACTATGCACTAATCACAGTGATGCGTTTGGGGCGTTAAACTGTATGCCAAACCCGACTAATCCCTGGATCCAGCAAGTGTTACAATATAAGGCAGGCTAGCTTCCTGATGAGGTAATAGCCTGGGTGATGAGCCATTAAGGGGAACAGAGGAAAGAGGTTCTGTGTGAGATTGCAAACGGGTAGGGTCCGTCCCGCAACTCACAGATAATTAGGAGGACAAAGCCTGAGTTTAGAGTTGAGTTGTAGTTTTTTATAGTAAATTTTGTTGAGGATTATAAAGGGAAATACAAAGCTTAATATAAAATACCTTTTTTATCCAAACTAAAGCATTAATCTAAATGAAATAAAAGCATAGAGAGAATTGGGGGGAGGGGGAGAGAGAGAGAGAGAGAGAATAAGAAGTAGAAAAGATATTAAAAGAGAGAGAGAGAAATACAGTTAAGAAAATAAAGAACTTCCGATGTCTGCCCACTATATATAAACAATATTCACTTAATCCAATCCAATATAACACCCAGCAACACCACTTTCTATAAACAAACATTATCTTCAATCTTCAAATCCAAATGTCATTATTTCATTTTCTTTTTCATGCAAAAAGTCTATTACCTGACATTCAGATTACCTGACATTCAGAAGACATCTTAAGGCAGCCCTGTTCAGGGAAGTTTTTAATATGTAACGCTGTACTGTTTTTAACACTTGATTGGGAGCCGCCCAGAGTGGCTGGGGAAACTCAGCCAGATGGGCGGGGTATAAATAATAAATTATTATTATTATTATTATTATTATTATTATTATTATTAGTATTAGTATTAGTATTAGTATTATTATTATGAGAGGTTTCCAATCTCTAGTAAATGTTAACAATGACTTTTGTTTGATTAAGCATGTCAATTTCCCTCTCTCAGCTAAATCCGTTAATTTTTAAAACCACTCTTTCATTGTTGGTAATGACGAGTCATTTCCATCTTTGTGTATATAGAAGTCTCAGTGCCGTGATTATATACAAAGTTCCATAGTCCTTTTCTAACTGTTGAGTTGTAGTGATCTGACCTGGAAGGAAAGCAGAGAGCTGGAGAGAGAGTGAGAGAGCAATGTTTGAGTTAACTTAAATCCAAGGCTGTGCCTATGGGAGAAGCAAATGCCTCTTGGGGTGATTATGCTGTAAAGCAGAGACATCACCTTGCCAACAAAGGTCCATCTAGTTAAAGCTATGGTTTTCCCAGTTGTGATGTATGGAAGTGAGAGCTGGACCATAAAGAAGGCTGATCGCTGAAGAATTGATGCTTTTGAATTATGGTGCTGGAGGAGACTCTTGAGAATACCATGGACTGCAAGAAGATCAAACCTATCCATTCTCAAGGAAATCAGCCCTGAGTGCTCACTGGAAGGACAGATCGTGAAGCTGAGGCTCCAATAATTTGGCCACCTCATGAGAAGAGAAGACTCCCTGGAAAAGACCCTGATGTTGGGAAAGAGTGAGGGCACAAGGAGAAGGGGACAACAGAGGACGAGATGGTTGGACAGTGTTCTCGAAGCTACCAGCATGAGTTTGACCAAACAGTGGGAGGCAGTGGAAGACAGGAGTGCCTGGTGTGCTCTGGTCCATGGGGTCACGAAGAGCCGGACACGACTAAACGACTAAACAGCAACAACAAATGCTGTAAACCCCAACATCATAGGCTCAGATTGCATATATGTGTAAATACACCCTATCATAAAGACACCACAGACTCCACTGTGCTTCATTTCTGAACCCCTGGAATCTCTCACTGCTCCAAGGTTGGCATGGTGTGCAATAGCTGTTTCTTATGCTCATCAGCCTACCTCACAAGCTTTTTGGGAAGATAAATAAGCCATTCCTTCTCCCCAGATTACCCTCAGAACTTGAGATGGGTATTTTATGTCTCTCCAACAGCACTCTCACAAAACTATTATTCTGTAGTGGAAGTCATTCTGACAGTTAAATGTTTCAGTTTATTTTTTATTTTATTTATTTTTTAAAATAATATTATGTAGTGACAATATGTAGCAAAAGCCATTGTGGCCCTTATGGCCACCCAGTGGGAAGCTACAAATAATTATGATTCCTGAATAAGTGCAGAGGCAGCAAAATAGATGTGATCTACATTATTTTAATGAGATATTTTTTAAAAGGCTGAGCAAAAAGTTTTCGTTTCCCCTCCCCCCCCCCCAAAAAAAACACATTTCCAGCAGCTGGCTCCTTTTCTGTAGTTGTTTTTTTAGCAGTCCTGTGGAAAAGTCTGCTTATTTCAATTGCCTTCAATTGCCCTCTCTCAGCTACCTTCACTTGCTCTGACTGACTATGTAACACACACTCCAACTTCCAAACAATCCTGGGTTCTATAGTTTACCTCCTCACAGTTTAATTTCCAGAATCTCCAGTTGAGGTTGGGAATGTCTGAAAGCCTGGAGAGCTGCTGCCAGTCAGTGTTCAGGGTACTGAGCTAGAGGCAGCTCCCTATGTTTCCATGTGTCTGCATAAGGCAGCTCCCTATGTTTCCATGTGTACATAATAATATAATATAATAATAATAATTTATTATTTATACCCCGCCCATCTGGCTAAGTTTCCCCAGCCACTCCACTCTGGGCGGCTCCCAATCAAGTGTTAAAAACAGTACAGCGTTAAATATTAAAAACTTCCCTGAACAGGGCTGCCTTCAGATGTCTTTCAAAGATAGGATAGCTGCTTATTCACATCTGATGGGAGGGTGTTCCACAGGGCGGGCGCCACTACCGAGAAGGCCCTCTGTTTGGTTCCCTGTAACCTCACTTCTCGCAATGAGGGAACCGCCAGAAGGCCCTAGGTGCTGGATCTCAGTGTCTGGGCTGAACGATGGGGGTGGAGACGCTCCTTCAGGTATACAGGACCGAGGCCGTTTAGGGCTTTAAAGGTCGGCACCAACACTTTGAATTGTGCTTGGAAACGTACTGGGAGCCAATGCAGATTTCTCAGAACCGGTGTTATGTGGTCCCGGCGGCCACTCCCAGTCACCAGTCAAGCTGCCGCATTCTGGATTAATTGCAGTTTCCGGGTCACCTTCAAAGGTAGCCCAATGTAGAGCGCGTTGCAGTAATCCAAGCGGGAGATAACTAGAGCATGCACCACTCTGGCAAGACAGTCTGCGGGCAGGTAGGGTCTTAGCCTGCATACCAGGTAGAGCTGGTAGACAGTTGCCCTGGACACAGAATTAACCTGTGCCTCAGTGGACAGTTGTGAGTCCAAAATGACTCCCAAGCTGCGCACCTTGTCCTTCAGGGGCACAGTTACCCCATTCAGGACCAGGGAACCCCCCACATGCGTTTTGTTTTAAGCTTTCTGGGTGCTCTTACTTTTTCTTGGCTCAGTCCCATAATCCTGCATGGGGAACCTGCTTACCTGGAAAGCAAGCCTGCACATATATTTATATATATACTGTACACAACACAGCAACAGGTAAATTATTACTTCTCCTCTTGTACCACCTAAGAGCTGGGGATTTTCCACTACAGTGTCATAGCTTAGGGAAATTTTTCAAAGGGCAGCAGAATCTCAAGCTATCTGATTCTAGTGCTGATAATAGTGGCACTTGATTTGCTTGACTAAGGAAGCTGTTGGCAAAAAACGTTACAACTGGCCATTTGCTTCTCTCTGCACGCATACTTTGGCTCGATTTCAACCAACGGAAGCTTTTTCCAGACGTGTTCAGAATAATCCGACAAGCTATTGCCTGGCCAAATACAGAAGCGATGAGAGCAGTTTTATTTTTTAACATTGAGAGAGCAGGATGCCAAAATGTAGCCTGATAGCCTATCTAAATAAAGTACCGCGGACCAGTTTTAGTGATGAAAGTTATATCCTGCTTTAGAAGAAAGATGCATTTTCTTCTGTCTTTGGGTGCTTCCTTACTGTCAATATTTTGCAGGAGGGATCCAGGCATATACTGGAATTTTAGGTTTGGGCAAGCAAAGCGGATTAAAAGGCTTTGATTCCCTAGTGCAACAAATTCATTTCTCTCTCTGTCTCTCTTTTTATAAAGGACTTTTTGCAGACAATATCATCACATGTTCACAAATCATTATGAACGAACAACCAGAACAGCTGGAGGTGCCCATAGCCTAACCACTACATAAATTCTGTGCAAGGAAATCAGGATGGCTGCTGAATAAAGAGGTTATCTGATAGAGCCCTTTCTCTATGCTGTCCCCACCCAGCTCAGTAAATTAAATCCCATGGAGTTTGGTGGCCGTTTTGCATTTCTAACCCTGTGCTAGATTAGGGGCAGATTATTATCTGTATCAAGGGATGCGGGTGGCGCTGTGGTCTAAACCACAGAGCCTAGGGCTTGCCAATCAGAAGGTCAGCAGTTCGAATCCCTGCGACGGGGTGAGCTCCTGTTATTCGGCCCCAGCTCCTGCCCACCTAGCAGTTCGAAAGCATGTCAAGTGCAGGTAGATAAATAGGTACTGCTCTGGCGGGAAGGTAAACGGTGTTTCCGTGCACTGCTCTGGTTCGCCAGAAGCGGTTTAGTCATGCTGGCCACATGACCAGGAAGCTGTCTGCGGACAAATGTCGGCTCCCTCGGCCTATAGAGCAAGATGAGCACTGCAACCCCAGAGTTGTCCACAACTGGACCTAATGGTCAGGGGTACCTTTACCTTTACCTATTATCTGTATCAAGATCCTATTTACCATCAATTCAATGTTCAGATATGAATGTTAACATTATGGCTCAGCATAAGCTGAAAAGATGATTTATTTGGTGTCCTTATAATATGAAATTAACAATTGCACAGAAGTCCAGGGCTTGTGTACTGTACCTTTGACAACTGCATGGAAGTGGGCATTTAATAAGGTTCAGCTTTGATTACAAAGATGGGTTAAGTGCCAGGCTGAACTCCAAAATAGACTTACCTGGAAGTATTGTCCCCCTGAAGTCCAGGGCCATTCCTACCATTGGGTAGAGTGAGACTTCCACTTCCAGCAGTGGATGCCGGGGGCAGGGACCAGCATCATCCTCAGCCATTACTGCTTCTGAGCCCACCTGCACACCTTGCACTTCCCATCCTCCCAAGCTGGTACCCCAGCAGCAGAAATGTATATGGTCATCTTCACCACCTGCAATATCTGGAAATGCACAAGGTGAGGGAGGGAGGTGGAAGACAGGACAGCACAGGAAATGGGCAGATGAAGTCATCCACTGAGAAGCCATGCCTGTTTTTTCTCCCACCTCCATGGGAGCAGAGAACTTGGGATGCTAGAGAAATTCGATCCCCCTTCCATTTAAAGGTGTACCTACCTAATTCATACTTATTGAAATAATACGCAGATTAACGTACAGAACATCCTTCAAAATGTGAAGTTCTCCAAATGCAGTTCTCCTGCAGGGCTGGGTGATATCTGGTTTTCAGCATCACAATGTATCACCGGCTAAACATTATGATACACTGATATACAGTGGAACCTCGGGTTGCGAACGTGATCTGTGCGGAAGGCACGTTCGCAACCCGCAGCGCCGCGTCTGCGCACACACAGGTTGTGATTCAGCGCTTCTGCACATGTGCAAGCACCGAGAAGTAACCCATTCTGGTACTTCCGGGTTCGGCGTGGTGCGCAATCCGAAATCGCGTAACCTGAAGTGTCTGTAACCCGAGGTACCACTGTATCTCCAGCCAAGAAATCCGTAGAAAAATGCATCTGCATGCGTTAAACTAGGGGAGATTTCCTTGCAAAGATGCATGCACCACAATGTTCTCAGACCCACAAGCATGACTTGCTGTAAATGTTCATCATTCCGCACTGATATTTTTGAGAGGGAGAAACCACGGTGGAAAAGTCCGTTTAATCATTTAGCCAAGGCTATCCATTAGGAGTGAGGGTCTTGCGTAGATATCAGGAGGGTAAGCAGAGCTGTCAATCAGCAAAACTCACCTATACTTTGGGGGGAGAGGCAACAATCACATTTTTCCATTTATCAAAATCCTGGCTGGCTTCTAAAGAGCCATCAGTCTTCACAGCTGTCACTCTGTTCCACTTTGCCAGGCAAAACTCCTAGCTGGGAATTGAGCAAGTTACCTTGATCTAGTAGTGGTGTTGACATTGGGAGGGTCTTCAAGTTGGTTCGCCTGCATTCCAAACTACCCCATTGCGATGTACAGGTCTTCAAAGCATAGATCTCTTGATATACCCTTGGTTCTGCTGTATCCATGACTCTCATGGTTGAATACTGGGGACTTCTGGGGATGATGTTTCTCAGGCTTTACACATCAGTGTACCTGGCTCTGAAGCCAAGCTCAGTTACTGTGCTTGTGAACCTCTGTTGCTTTCCTACCTACCCCAAGCTCTGTGCTTGGAGTTGCAGAGCTGGTATCAGCACCCTGGGCAAGGCCCACTGCTGATGCCTGCCTGACTGTTCTTTAAATCTAGCCACCATTTTAATTTCCCACCTTAGTGTTACTCCAAGTCAGAGTGAGAAATTAAACTGGCAGCTAGAGCCAGTGTGGTGTAGTGGTTAAGAGTGGTAGACCACTCGGTTGGGCATGGTAGACCAGAAAGTGTCAAAGAAGGACAGAACTTTGTTTATGTATGCTAGTACAGCAGCAAGAATACTCATCGCAAAGCATTGGAAGACACAAGATTTACCCACGCTGGAGGAATGGCAGACGCAGTTGATGGACTATATGGAATTAGCCGAAATGACTGGCAGAATCCGAGATTTGGACGAAGAAACAATTGAGGCGGATTGGAAAAAATTTAAAGACTATTTGCAAAAATACTATAAGCCGTATGAATCTTAAGATAGTGCACGATTAGGAAATGTTATGCTTTAGCAATATGATTAAGTAAAAGGTAAAATAAGTGACAAAAGAGAAAAGGAGACAATGTGAATTAAACATATTATGTTTATTTTAAAGGTATTAAAACTGAGTTACAATATATTGAATTTGGAGACATAATAACTGAAGCTTACAATAAGGTATGAAACAAGGTAACAAATTGCTGACATTGTTAATACAAAGAATGCAGATCTGGAGGGTGTGGGGAAGTCCAACAGGGATTTATGGACAGTTGAATTATTAGATACTCATAATCTTTTTTGTATCTGTTTGTTAAAAAAAAAAATCTGTTTCTTGCATTGTTCTTTCTGTATTTTTTGGAATGTATAAACGTATGAAAAGAAACGCAATAAAAAATATTATATAAAAAAAAGAGTGGTAGACTCGTAATCTGGTGAACTGGGTTCGCTTTCCTGCTCCTCCAAATGCATCTGCTGGGTGACCTTGGGCTAGTCACACTTCTCTGAAGTCTCTCAGCCTCACTCACCTCACAGAGTGTTTGTTGTGGGTGAGGAAGGGAAAGGAAAGAAGATTGTGAGCCACTTTGAGACTCCTTAGGGTAGTGATAAAGCAGGATATCAAATCCAAACTACTACTACTTAGGAAAGCTGCTGCCCTCCACCACCAGGCCTCACTGACAGAGGAGGAAGAGGAGGCTGGACCCGTCAGAGGGCAATTTGTCCAGGGCCCTGAGTATTTTCTTCTCTGGAATATGGGATGAATAGACACCACCCCTTTCATCCCACATTACAGAGAGGAAGAGTTTTTTAGCACTGCAGCACGAAAGAGCAGGAGGGTGTGGAATGGCAATGAGGGCGTCCTGGAGAAAGCCTAAGGCATGGGAGAGAGACCGTGGGAGAGAACATGGCTGGGGAGAAGTTTCTTGAGTTAAGACGATAGCTAAAGGATGAGATTGCAGTCAAATCCAACAATTCTTGCTTGTTAGTATGTTTGGGAGCTAATGACCATAGAGCTATATTGCTGATAGGCAGAGACTTAGACTGTAGAAATGTAATTGGTAGAGAGGGCTCTGTGTGATGTCATTTCCTCTCCTCTCTTGAGCGGAAAGAATCGAATAAGTATTTCCTGTCCCTTCCCCCCCTTCTTTTGACCAGTGATGGGGGCAGATATGTCCTCTGCTTGCTCCAGCTCCAGCTCATGCCTGTTTTTACTACAAATATATTTTACCTGCATAGCTTTTACTGCTGCTGTAGCTGAGAACCAATGCTAGACTATGAGTAAGTAAATCGTATTTTAAACTTACTTTTCAGTCTGTTGTCTGATTCTTTGTTAAACAGGGTAAGGAAACAGGGAAGGAGCTTACTTCATAGTTAGTCTTGTTCAAAAGAAGGCTTCACAGCCTTGTTCCTATGCTTCAATTTTGCTGCTAAGGATGGGGCTTTAAACTCTGTTCAACTCACATACGTGGGTGCCCGGATGGATAAATTGCAATTAATATATCCTCTCCTCCCTATTAAAACCCATCCCACACTGAGGACTTATGAGTAGGAGTGAGAGAATTTTGCATTTCCCCTGGCAATCAGAACAACTGCAGCCACATCTCCCTCCATGAATTTTCTTGCATGTTCGATAGTTTTCATTAGGAATGAGAAATAGGAAAATGCAAGCAATGGGATTCACACACACACGTGTCACAAAACATCTTCCTTTTCCAATATTAGAAAGGTGTGTCTGGAATTCTCTCCCTCTAGAACTATGGCCCAGAACTGTAAGATGGCAGAGAAGAAGAGGCCTTGATGCTGCCCATCAGCAGTCAGACCTTGTTTGTTTGTTTTATTGAAATCCTGCCATCTTTCCATTTATACCACAGCCAAGGTGACTCAATTAGAATGGTGATGTCTCTTCTGCTTGGAGGACAACCGTCTCTCTGAAGGAGTCTTCTTTGGTGAAAAGCTGCCTTCAACAGTGAGCACTCGAACAACAGACTGAGCAGGCATGCAGGCTGCCTGGTCACGATCTTCGTCACAATGGTGAATATATTTCCATTTAAATGATAGCAATTGTTTATAAATGTGCATCCATGCATGTAAATTAGCATAGGTAAATTTTGTGCAAATCTGCACCCTCTTTTTGTGATGCTTTTCCTCCTTTTGGGCAATGTGTCAATGGACACCTTAGCCTGGTAGAAGTCATTCACGGAAGATGACATTTGCATAAGCTTTACACATGTAAATTCCATGGCCTGTAGGCTTGGTTTGCAAGGTCATTCCCCTGTATAAAATCCAGCAAAACAGAAGAGCCATAGTTCAGCAGCTGAACACACGCTGTGATGGCCTGGGATTCGGACTCAGAGGCTGAACCTGAGGAATCCCAGCCTGCACAGGAGTCCCCACCTCCAGAACCAGCTGAGCTGGGGCTGGGGCCTGAGCCTGAAGGGTCCTCACCTGTGCTGGATCCCTCAGGTGCAGGCACTAGCTGAGTATGCTCTGGCTCCTGAGGTGATGGAGGACCCATTGCCTGCAGGTTCTCTACTCTCAGCCCTGTCAGGGGAAGAGGAGGTTGCCTCTGGGTCTGCTAACCCTCCAGCCTCTCCTGAGGTGCAGAGGCTCAGGGCAGAGAGGCGTAGGGAACTAAGTTCCTGCAGGAGGAGTGCTTGCCTCCAGGCCAGGAGAGGCGAGTCACCTGTGAACCGGGACCGCCCTATGCCTCGGGGCAGATAAAAGCCAGTCAGCCCCAGTCCCAGGTTGTGGGAGCAACGTTGTTGCTAGCCTGTTCCTGCCTGCACCCTGTCCTGCTCTTCTGCCAGAGTTCCTGACCCCACCCAACTCCCTGCCTTGGACCCAGCTACAGCTTTGACGGACAGCCTCCATACCGCACCATCGACCTCGGACTGGACTCAGACCTTGCCTCTCAGTTAACCCCCAGGACCAGCACACACACTTTGCATGTGAAAAGATTCAGGTTCAATTCCTGGCATCTCAAGTTATTGCAGGTAACCAGGAGGAGAAGGTGCTGGAAGGGCAGTGCGGTGCGGGTACAGCAGCAGAGCCAACCCACTGCTCTCACCACTGCACACTGCCAATCTTCTTATTGCCTTGCCCCTTTCCGTCTTGGTTACTGGCAGCAACCTTTACATTGGGAAGCCAGATAACCAGAGCCTTCCCTCCCACCCACCCACTCTCCAGTAGGTTTTGGATCAAACTTTCTTTTTCAAATGTAGCCTGCCATTCTAGGCCAGTAGCTAAACCTGCTATATCACTTCTAAGAAGAATTAAGACATCCCGGTAAACATCAAAGAGGTTAATTACACCTTCACTCCATATTCCACTTCATGCCCTGTATGAAGATATCCTCTCATTTCCTTTGATATTCTGCACATTCTTAATTGCTGTCATTAGCATTCCTAACATACTACTTTCTCTAGACTTAGCTATACCTGCCACTGCAACTACAGTGGTCGTTGTTGTGGTGGTTGTTGCTTTGATTAGTGGGGGGAAACCGGATATTATAAGAGACACAGGACTGTTTCCAGCCCAAGTCTCTTCTCCATGTTCCTTCCCATTGAAACACTGTATTGTTTCCCACTGTAAATTTGATAGCCAGTGTGGTGCAGTGGTTAAAGTATTGGATTAGGACTTATTTCGGTAAGTGAATTAAAATAAACAATGTGCAGTGACACTGTTCATCTTCCAGATCCCTGACAGCCAGGAATGTGAGAGGCAGGAGACACAATGACATCACATCCTGTTAAACATTAAAACAAAAAATACAAAAAAGGAAAGAGGCATGATGGGATGGCAGCAGTCCCATGCCTCTCTACAAAACTGTAGCTTGGCATTTCCAGAGCAAAACAATTTAATGCAAACCTACCTAAAGCACATTTTCCAAAAACAATTCACAGGTTGAAATGCAGCTATCCTTTAAATGCCTTCAGATGTCTTCTAAATGTCAGGTAGTTGTTTATCTCTTTGACGTCTGATGGGAGGGCGTTCCACAGGGCGGGCGCCACTACTGAGAAGGCCCTCTGCCTGGTTCCCTGTAGCTTTGCTTCTCGTAGTGAGGGAACCGCCAGAAGGCCCTCGGCGCTCCATAAAGACTGAATGAGTCATTTGTAGATGGTTTCTGCTCAAAAGATCTGGGTCTACTGCATCCATAACACTTAACCAGTAGCAGCCAGCATTGGTGGGACTCCATAGCTGAGCTGGCTTCTCAGCACTCTGTGCCACGGACTGTTATGAAGAGGTAGAGGAGCAAGACAGCAGGCAGCATGGCATGGTGTAGATGCAGCAGAGCCAATCCATGTGCTGCACCCACCCCGTGCTAAGCTCCCTACTGCCTTGCCCCAAGTCCCCCATTCCTCTTTGGTCACCAGTGCTCACCACTGGGAAGCCAAGTCAGTAATGCAGTCCTACTCTAGCCGCTGAACCAGCCAGTACAGTTGGTACTAATGGCGATGGTTTTCTGCCCTAACTTTGGTTAAGATTTCTTCTCTCTTTTAACTTTATAGTAGTTTTTAAGATAAGCTTTAAATTTCTTCCAGTCTTCATCCACCGTCTCTCTTCCTTGGTCACGGATTCTGCCAGTCATCTCAGCCAGTCCCATATAGTCGATCACCTTCGTCTGCCATTCTTCCAGTGTGGGTAGTTCTTGTGTCTTCCAATACTTTGCTAAAATAACTCTTGCTGCTGTTGTGGCGTACATAAAAAATGTCTTATCCTTCCTTAATACCATTTGGCCGACCATGCCCAAGAGAAAGGCCTCTGGTTTCTTGTGAAAGGTGCACTTAAGAACCTTCTTAATTTCATTATAGATCATTTCCCAGAAGACCTTAATCTTTGGGCACGTCCACCAAAGATGATAAAAAGTACCTTCAGCTTCATTACATTTCCAACATTTATTATTGGGCATATGATATATTTTTGCAAGCTCCAGGAACTGGAGGCCCCTCGACTGTCCTCGGGTCCAGTATTGGACCACTTTGACCGGATATCTCCAGCCGATGTGGACAGATTCCTCCAAGCTGGAAAGCCCACCACCTGTCCTCTTGACCCGTGCCCGTCATGGCTGATTAGGGCGTGCCCAGACGAGGTGCGGGCCCCCCTGGGGGATATCATCAATTTGTCCCTTGGCACCGGGATATTCCCAGGGGAACTGAAGGAGGCGGTGGTGCGTCCGCTCTTAAAGAAAACATCATTAGATCCCTTAGATCTATCCAATTACCGCCCGGTCTCGAATCTTCCATTCCTGGGTAAGGTGATTGAGAGAGCGGTTGCTGAACAGCTTGGTAGGTTTCTGGATGAAACATCTGCTCTGGATCCATTCCAGTCCGGCTTCCGCGCTGGTCATGGGACCGAGACGGCTCTGGTCGCCCTAACAGATGATCTCCGCAGGCAGCTGGATCGAGGCGGGTCGGGGCTGCTGATTCTTCTAGATCTGTCAGCAGCCTTTGACATGGTCGATCATGAACTCCTGGACCACCGCCTTGCCGACGTGGGGATCCAGGGCACAGTCCTTCAATGGCTGCGCTCGTTTCTCTCTGGTCGGGGACAGAGGGTGGCGCTTGGGGGGGAATTGTCATCACGCCACTCCTTGGTGTGTGGAGTGCCTCAGGGTGCGATTCTCTCCCCGATGCTTTTTAACATCTTTATGCGCCCCCTCGCCCAGCTTGTCCGGAGTTTTGGGCTGGGTTGCCATCAGTATGCTGATGACACCCAACTCTATCTGTTGATGGATGGCCATCCTGACTCGGCCCCAGACACACTGACCAGATGTCTGGAAGCTGTGGCTGGATGGTTACGTGGGAGCCGGTTGAAGTTAAATCCTTCGAAGACAGAGGTCCTCTGGCTGGGGCGGGACGATATGGGATCGAGGGGGCAACTCCCATCTCTTGCGGGGGTGCAATCAGTGCCAGCACCGTCCGTTAAGAGTTTGGGTGTAATCTTCGATACCTCCCTCTCTATGGAGGCGCAGATTACAGCTATAACAAAGGCGGCATTTTTTCATCTCCGCCAAGCTAAGCAGTTGGCCCCTTATCTCTCTCGCCCTGACCTAGCCACTGTGATCCATGCGACGGTCACCTCCAGACTGGATTATTGTAACTCGCTCTACGTGGGGCTGCCCTTGAGACTGACCCAGAAACTCCAGCGGGTGCAGAATGCTGCAGCGAGACTCCTTACGGGGTCTTCGCTGCGAGATCACATTCACCCGGTGCTATACCAGCTGCACTGGCTCCCGGTGGAGTATAGGATCAGGTTTAAGGTGCTGGTTTTAACCTTTAAAGCCCTATACGGCCTAGGACCCTCGTACCTACGGGACCGCCTCTCCTGGTATGCCCCAAAGAGAAACCTACGGTCTGCAAACAAAAACATCCTCAAGGTCCCAGGCCTCAGAGAGGTTAGGCTGGCCTCAACTAGAGCCAGGGCCTTCTCGACTGCGGCTCCAATCTGGTGGAATGCTCTGTCACAAGAGACTAGGGCCCTGCGGGACCTGACATCTTTCCGCAGGGCCTGCAAGACAGAGTTGTTCCACCAGGCCTTTGGTCAGGGCGCAGCCTGACTCCCTCCTCTGGCAACCTGCACAGAATTTTGCCTAATCGGTTGCCATCAATTTGATTTTAATTAATTTTTATAATGAAATATTTTTAGAATGTGTGATTATTCAACTGTTTTATTTGATTATTTCATTGTTGTTAGCCGCCCTGAGCCCAGCTTCGGCTGGGGAGGGCGGGATATAAATAAAAAAAATTTTTTTTTTTTTAAAAAAAAGCTTGACTGGGGTCATGTACCACCTGTAGATCATTTTCATAATATTCTCTCTTAGGGCATTACATGCCGTAAATTTGATACCGGTGGTCCATAACTGTTCCCAGTCAGCAAACATAATATCATGACCAATGTCTTGCGCCCACTTAATCATAGCTGATTTAACTGTTTCATCTTGTGTATTCCACTTCAACAGCAAATTGTACATTCTTGACAAATTCTTAGTATTGGGTTCTAACAATTCAGTTTCTAATTTTAATCTCTCCACCTGGAAGCCAATTTTCCTGTCTTGTTTGAACACCTCATTAATCTGAAAATAATGAAGCCAATCTCTTACTTTGGACTTCAATTTCTCATAACTTTGTAATTTCAATTTTCCACCCTCTTGTTCCAGAATCTCACAGTATTTAGGCCATTTGGATTCCATATTAAGCTTTTTCACCTCTTTGGCTTCCATTGGTGACAACCACCTAGGAGTTTTGTTTTCCAACAAATCCTTGTATCGAATCCAGACATTAAATAGAGCTTTCCTAACAATATGGTTTTTGAAACCTTTGTGAATTTTTACCTTGTCATACCATATATACGCATGCCAACCAAACCTGTTATTGAACCCTTCCAAATCTAAAATGTCCGTGTTCTCAAGAAGTAGCCAGTCTTTCAGCCAGCAAAAAGCCGCTGATTCATAATATAATTTCAAGTCCGGCAGGGCAAATCCCCCTCTTTCTTTCACATCAGTTAATATCTTAAATTTTATTCTGGGCTTTTTGCCCTGCCAGACAAACCTAGATATGTCTTTCTGCCACCTCTTGAAACAGTCCATTTTATCCACAATCTAGTACAGTTGGTACTAATGGCAATGGTTTTCTGCCCTAACTTTGGTTAAGATTTCTTCTCTCTTTTTTGAATATTTTTTATTAGGATTTTCAACATAACAGTTTATCACAAATATATCCTCCTCATCCCCCCCCCCCATTTCCCCCTCCCCCCTCCCCAAAGAAGAACCCACTCTCCCTCCCCCCCAGACTTCCCTCAGCTCCTCTCTCTGGTTTTCCAACACATGTTATTCTCTGCATATTATAAAATTGTAAAGATCCTTAACTTATCTATCTATATATTACCAATAAAGAGTTTGTGAATGTTCATTCAAAACCTGCCAAGGAGTCCAGTTCATTTTGTTGTTTCTTTAAGTACTTTGTAAAAGGTTCCCATTCTTCTTTAAAGTCACAGTTGTCCTTATCACGTAGTTTGTGTGTCAATTTCGCCAATTCTGCATAGTCCATCAGTTTCTCTTGCCGCAGTTCTTCTGTCAGGATTTCCTCATTCTTCCATCCTTGTGCTATTAAGACTCTTGCCACCGTTGTCACGTACATGAAGATGTTTTTCAGTTTCCTTGGCAGGTCTTTTCCTACAATCCCTAACAAAAAATGCTTCAGGCTAACTTTGGTTAAGATTTCAACATTGCAGCGGGAAGAGGTACGGTTTAGCTTGCCAAGCCAGGCCCACTTCCAGAAAACATGTCCAGCGGGGAGAAACCACACAGGCTTGCGTGTCACCTTTGAAGCAGAAGGGCTGGAGGAAATTGCCTTAACCATGGTTTGTGCAAGGCAGATGTCAACCTTGGTTGTTCTGTAGAAAGGCGGGATAGAAATGTGAAAAATAAATGAATGAATGGTTCACTGTGCTTAACTACAACCATGGCTTGCAAAACCTGCAGCAAACCATGGTTTCACAGACTAGTTTGTGTCCAAACCTAAGCCAATAGGGGGGGAAATGTGGTGAAGGGGAGGTCTGTCAGAAATCTAGTAGAAGCTTGTCTACCACCCTCTGCCCTGCCTGCCTGAGCCTGGCAGGGTTTGGTATTTGGCAGCTTGTCCTTCACAACTGCTTCTGCTAACTAGATTGAATGATACTTCTATATATGGATAAGAATTTTGAAGCAGACTAAATTCTTCTTGTGTGGACTGTTTACCATCTTAGTAATACAGTGGTACCTCTGGTTACATACGCTTCAGATTACATACGCTTCAGGTTACAGACTCTGCTAACCCAGAAATAGTGCTTCAGGTTAAGAACTTTGCTTCAGGATGAGAACAGAAATCGTGCTCCAGCGGCATGGCAGCAGCAGGAGGCCCCATTAGCTAAAGTGGTGCTTCAGGTTAAGAACAGTTTCAGGTTAAGTACAGATCTCCAGAACAAATTAAGTACTTAACCCGAGGTACCACTGTATCCTCAAAAGAAAGGAACAAACAATTGGTTTTAGGGGTGGTCAGTCACCCCGCCTTCAGTCTTTTCAAAGCTGCACAACAGAGATTGATACTTATTAAACAATGCAATCCCACCCATTCTGAGTTTAGCTACCGGTATTTTTTTCCTCTAATAAGCTTAAGCAACTTGATTCCCTCCCCCCACCCTTGACCATCGTGTTAAAACGTTTCGTCTGGAAAAGGTTCAAAACTTTGCTTTCATGATTTTCATCCGAAATGTGCTGCCTTGGGCTGAATTCCTGATTCTGTTTTTGTTTGTTTTTTCAATTCTCAGTGAATGCCAGAAATAAAGAAAGAAAAAGAAAAAAAGAAAACGCAGGGCAGAGGGGCCAGGACAGTGCTCACTGGCTGAAAAGTTTGACCCAGTTCTGAACATTTTACAAGTGATTGCTTTGTTTGCTCAAGTTTATAAGAATAGCCAGTACCCGGCATGCTATTTCCCTGATCTCACTGGGAAGGCTGATAAGTGCTGGGCATACCTGTAACTTTCCACTTTGCAAAGGGGATCAAGTGTCCAGCTTGTGCAAATTGCATCTGCAAATATGAAGCCTGGGATATCGGAGTTTTGTGTTTTTAAAGCAGATTTTTCGACTGCAGAACTTCTCCATCAGAAACCCCGCACTTAAAAGAAAAGCCAAACCGACACAAAGTGTGTTTTGCTTCTTTCTTGCTTGGACCCTGAATCGGTGGCGGTTTCTCATATACGTTAGTAGTTCTCTACAGTATGATAAGGATTCATTTATTTATCTGCCTTAGTTCAGTAACTGACAGGTGCGCACAAACATTGAGCAATTTAAGGTTATTTACAAGGATGTGATGAAACCTTACTAGCCTGGAGATGAAGGTGCAGCACAGGAGGTTCTGGCTGAAAAGGTTTTTTAATATTCTTTATGCACTTTGTTCTAAGTATGGAAACTGAGAACATTCTGCCCTTATATAATTGTGTACATACTGTACCTATCGCACTTTGTGTCCAACTGCATACTAAAACAAGAAACCCTGTGGATATAAAATCTATATTGCAGAAAGCATCAAGTGCTAGTAATATTTCTGGGAGCAAAAACCTCCCAGTGGTATTATATTTGGTAATAATGGCAAATCTATGGATTGCAATGCACATGCTATTTGGCCTGAGAAATTAACAGTACAATCCTGTGCATGTTTACTTGGAAGTAAGACACAGTGTGTTCAATGGCCTTACTCAGTGGTAGGGTATCTGCTTTGCATGCAAATGATTCCTAGTTCAATCTCTGGCACCTCCTAGCAGAACTGGGAGAGACTTCTGCCTGAAACCCTTCTGAGCTGCTGCCAATCCGTGTAGACAATACTGAGCCAGATAGGCTAATGGACTGACTCAATAATATAAGACAACTTCCTATGTTCCTAATTGCTTTTGAATGGCAGCATTTAATTCAGTGCAGTCCCAACTAGGGATGGTACAGGAATCTAATTCAGTTAAAGGCGAACCTAGCAAATTCACACCTTTTGAAACAATACATAAGCCAAAACACAGCCATACTTTGAAATTTGCACTCCTGCGAATTTTGTAATGCAGTTTTCCACTCAGTTGATGTGTACACAAATGCATATGCTTGTGTAGTGTGCATTAAAATGCACATGTGAATGAAACCCATTGGGGAAACCCAGCCAGATGGGTGGGGTATAAATAATAAATTATTATTATTATTATAAATAACATACAAAATATATTTGCTTTGCAGAAATGTGTATATGAGTCAGCATTGCATACAAATATATGTTTATTAGAATGCATTAAAACACTAATGAGTTTTCATGAGGGTTTTGTAAATTGCAAATTGTTGCAGAAATGTGGAGATCTGAATTTAATATTCAGGAATTTGGTTAACTGAAGCTCACAGAGGTCTCCACCCCACCCCTCACAGCACTAACCACAATTTGCACTGAAAAGGGAAATGTGTCGAAATAAAGGAGGAGGAGGAGGAGGAGGAGGAGGAGGAGGTGGTGTGACTGAATGGGGGGGGGGGAATATACATCTGATTTGTCAAGCCAGTGTTTCCTTCCTTCCCCAGATTATGAAAGGAATGCTGAGAATGACTTCTGCCTTGGGAGAAGGGATACCCTTCCCTGGCCTTATCCAATTATGTACACATGCATGCATGCAACAGCCAATAGGTGGCACCCAACCTCCTAGAAACTAGCAATTGGTAGGGATGGGAGAGTGGGAGGAGATTAAATCCAACCCCACCCACCACTAGGCAGCTGGTCAGCACTACCACTGGCTTCTTGAAAGTCATCTGCATATGCAACACCAGCAGCTGCAGCAGCAGCAGGAGAAGAACCATACATGTGTACCCATTTACATCCAGGTAGGGAAAGAGACTTGGAAAGCTGTTTATTCCTGCCCATTCTCCTAGCTTAATCCACCAGAGTGGGGCATGCAGGTCCATTCGTTTTAATTGAATGAAAAGCTTCATATAAGAGAGAAGCGAACAGGAGCACCACAAATTTCTTGGCTCTTGGATTTGATCGGGGGATAATTGGAACACTTGAATAAACAACAACCATGGCTTCTTGTGGAACCCAACAGTTTAGATGAGAACATGAGATCTCATTGGGACTGGTAGGGTAGAAAGCAAGGAGGCCAACAGTAGGTGGCGCCAGAGCCAAGGAGTGGCAATCCAAACTGGTTCTAGTTTTGTGCCCCTCCTTCCTGCTGAGTTCTACAAAGGCAGCACTGAGACGAAGGAGAAGGAAGCTGGCAGGCAGGCAGGGTCACCCCCTGGCCTGGTTGTAAGTAAGCAAGTAAGAAAGCAGGCTGGGGAAGGACTGAGGTTGGTGGGGGGAGCAGCCCATTTGCCCAAATGGATCAGCCTCCACTTAGAGGATCTCTGCTGGATCAGGCCAAGCATCCTGCATCCCACAGTAGAACATCAGAACCTGCTATCTGGCTCTCTTGGTCCATCTGGCCCAGGTGTTTTTGGCCTACAACTCCCATGATCCCTAGCTCACAGGACCAGTGGTCAGGGATGATGGGAGTTGTAGGCCAAAAACATCTGGGGACCCAAGCTTGAGAAAGGCTGATCTAGCTCATCCAAACTTCCTGGCAGTGGTTCTCCGTGGTTTCAGAATGGGGGCATTCCCAGTCCTATCTGGAGATGCTCAGAACTGAGTCTGGGACTTTCTGCATGCTGCACCACTGAGCTGCCCCCCATCCCCTAAGACAATCTGGTGCCCCTTAGAAGACCAAAAGCGGTGCAAGAAGGCAATAGCTCTTCCCTCTCTGCTGTTAGCTCCCAGCAACTTGCAGGGAGGGGCAATGGCATACGGCTTCTGAACATGAATGCTGCAATAGGAAATAGCCACTGATAGACCTTTCTTCATGCAGCACATTGCTAAACTATGGAACTCATGTGCACAGGAGGCAATGACAGCTGCCAACTTGGATGGCTTGAAAAGAGGATTGGACCAAGGTTTAGGGCAATGTGACTGCTTCTGCCAGCCACTGGATGCTGAGCGTAGGGGTGCTGCAGGGCGTCGCAACAGTGATGTAATAATAGTAGTAATAATAATAATAATGATGATGAATTTTATTTATACCCCGCCCTCCCCGGCCAGAACCAGGCTCAGGGCGGCTAACACCAGTAAAATTACAGTAAAAACATAATGGGGGGGCAATTTAAAACACAGGTTAAAATGCAATTTAAAATGCAGCCTCATTTTAAAAGTAGCCCATAAATCAAAACCATAAGGGGAGGGAAACATAAGGGTCAGACTGAGTCCAAACCAAAGGCCAGGCGGAACAGCTCTGTCTTGCAGGCCCTGCGGAAAGATGTCAAGTCCCGCAGGGCCCTAGTCTCTTGTGACAGAGCATTCCACCAAGTTGGGGCCAGTACTGAAAAGGCCCTGGCCCTAGTTGAGACCAATCTAACCACCTTGCGACTTGGGACCTCCAAACTGTTGTCATTTGCGGACCTTAAGGTCCTCCGCAGGGCATACCAGGAGAGGCGGTCCCTTAGGTACGTGGGTCCTAGGCTGCATAGGGCTTTAAAGGTCAAAACCAGCACCTTAAACCTGACCCTGTACTCCACCTGATGTAGTGAGTTGAGCAGAACGGAAGGTGACTGGCAGGGGGCACCGCTGAAAATGGAAAGGCCAGGGCCTGCACCTGATTGAACAAATTCCTGGAGGAGAGGGTGATCGATGGCAAGTAGGCCTGGGGGCTATGTTCTGCCTTCATGGTTGGAGGTAGTGATGCTTCTGTGTAGCAGTTTCTGGAAAACACAGGGTAGGAGAGTCTTTTTGTGGTTAGATCACATGAGAACAGGATGCCAAACTAGATGTACCGCTGGCTGGATCCAGAAGAAGATGATGAAGAAGAGGAGGAGGAGGAGCTTGGATTTGATATCCCGCTTTATCACTACCCAAAGGAGTCTCAAAGCGGCTAACATTCTCCTTTCCCTTCTTCCCCCACAACAAACACTCTGTGAGGTGAGTGGGGCTGAGAGACTTCAAAGAAGTGTGACTGGCCCAAGGTCACCCAGCAGCTGCATGTGGAGGAGCAGAGATGCAAACCCGGTTCACCAGATTACGAGTCCACCGCTCTTAACCATTACACCACACTGGCTCTTCTTATGTTCTTTATCTTCTTATCCTGTGCCATACATGGTGCTGTAACAAAGCACAGTGATCATAATATCAGTGAATAATAGAGTGGCACACATGTTCATAACAAAATCATCACTGTGATATTTTGCCGGATGTATCCCAACAAGCTTCTTTTTTTGCAGTTAAGAGCTATATTTGTATAAAGCAATTTTGACCGTGGTGGTGGGGAGGAGAGCTGAGTTGCGGAAAGTAGATAAGGTGGTTCAGATCATCACAGCTAAAGGGTACATCTCAATTTATTTAAAAAATAAAAATTCAAAAATGATTTAATTATTGGCCAGCTGCGAAGGTTAGATTAAACATGTGTTGCAAATCATTATCTTTACTAAAGCAAAGCTTGTGCTTTTCAACCATCACTCGAGTTGCAACAGCTCAGGAAGTTTAGGGTTAAATGCTGGGGATGGGCTGTGACTTGCAGTGGAAATTTCCACTGTGTGCTTTCTTGGTAAGTGGAACAAGCCATACCCATCAGATAGGGTGCCTATGCATGTGTGTGGTCTCTACATAAACACCCTGGAATGCTGGGTCACATTATCTTTCTCAGCTTTTTGACTACTTTTTGTTTTTGTGCTTTCCTGGAGTTTTATGGGGGTCACAAAGTACATATTTGCAGAATTACAGATGGTGGAAGCGGGGGCTGTGTCTGCCTGGGTGAAGGATGCCGAAGACCACCCCTTTCACTCAGCTTGCTATGTTCTCAGGCTGCTGTCTTCCCCTCTGTAAAATAGGAAATATCCTTTGTCGATGGATAATTTGGGTGTTCTGTTTATTACTTAACCAGATGGGCTGCATCTCACTAGTACAGTGAGGGACGCAAGTGGGGATGAAGGTGAATCGATGTGCTTTTCGTGTTCTAAAAAAAAGCCACAGGTTCTGTTTCAGGTACAATGCTTTCCTAAATGGGTCTGGAACTACCCCGTTCCAGAATCAGCAGAGAAACAAATCATTGTACACCCCAAGGCAGTGACCCCCATGCTGGAAGATTCAGCACACACACAGTCACCCCCTGGCGAAGTTACGCCTCTCTGCATAATAAGCTCAGAGTACTTTGCAGATATCGGCACTCCCTTTCGCTGCGTAGCAGGATTTCTGTTTTCCCTTTGCTTCATGATGTGCAGAGGTGCACACGGGGGGGGGGGTCAAACCAGCACCCGTCAGGGGTACAGGCCCAGAGGGACTCAAAATCACATGTCAGACTATGATAATAAATAATAATAATAATACATTTTTATTTATACGCCGCCCTTCCCGGTTCAAAAACCGGGCTCAGGGCAGCTAACAACAAATTTTAAACACTTTAAAACACTTAGTAATAAAAGCAGCCTAAAATACAGTATAAAAACATGACTAACAATAAAATTCAAAAATCAATTAGATAATCCCCAGGGCTAGCTGGCTGAATTGGTCCTACTTGGGCCAGCGAGGAGGCCAGGGGAGAATTAGCTGTGGGGTCTCAGAGTGAGTGATCTTCATAAAAGGGGAGGGGGAAGGAAGAGAAGGGAAATAAAAGATAAGGCTGATATGGAGTTTATGACGTGGGGGGGCAATGTTCTGCTGCTGTCACAGCGAGATCAAATGCAGGAGAAACTTCCCATCCTTATCACACCATGGCACAAAGGTGCGCGGCAAAGTGAAGTTTTTTTCAGGGGGTGCCGAATACAGCACCCCTCTGATGATGTGGACAGAGTTGAGGGCAAGATTGGCTCTGATTTGGCTTGTGATGATGCTACATCTAGGGCAGGAATCAGCCAGGAAGCCGAGTCAGTGGAAGCGCTTGCGCAATGGGGCATTCCTCCCCTCTGTGCCCCTCCCGCTCAATTTTGGCTCTGGGGAGGGCCAGGAGAATCTTTTAAACAGCACACTGAAGGAAGCGAGGGGGGAATCGTACCATCTGCTTGCCCCGGCAGAATGATCGCCTTAATGTGTCACTGAATTCCTCCCATAGCTAATTGGCTCGGCAATGTAATGATGTCACCAAGCCAAATAAGAGCAAGGGTAATGTTTCATGCCATCACTTTGGCATAACCGAACCACTGTGTCATTTATAGATATTATAATAGCACATCTAAGTAGAATAAATGTGCTGCCTATAAATCAACAGCTGCAATCTTCGAACAACCAGAATGGGTAGCAGGGCTGGTACATTACATAAGGGAAATTCTAGACCTGTGCTAAAAACAAACAGGTATTACACCACTACGGAAAGCAATGTCGTTGTCTCACATACAATCTTTCTCTGCGGATCAAGCACAGGGTGAACAAGTTTTGCCACCTCAAAGAAGGAGGGGCTTTTTTTTCAGGAGTGCTGATTGGTTAGGAACTTGTGATATCACAAAGCAATCTCTCCCACTGCCCAGAGTGATTTTCCAGTTTAAAAACAAGTCATTTGTGTTTTTGAAATAATAATAATAATTGGTGCTGCAGATTGTTTAAATGTATTGCAGCAATTAAAAAAACAACAGCGCCCCAAAACATTGTGGGGCAGGCAAACTAGTGAAGAAGTAAGGGCACATGGTGGACCCACATTTGAAGAGGAAGTGGGGAGGGAATCGTGACTTATTGCGTAGGATCAAAAAGCAAATGGGCAGACTCCTGTTATGCTGCCTGTGAACTCCTGCTAAATTGAAATGCCATCAGAGTGAAATTGGGGGCACATCCCTGCCATACATAGAATTGTAGAGTTGTACACCATAAAGAATGCTAATTGCCGAAGAATTGATGCTTTTGAATTATGGTGCTGGAGGAGACTCTTGAGAGTCCCATGGACTGCAAGTAGATCAAACCTATCCATTCTGAAGGAAATCAGCCCTGAGTGCTCACTGGAAGGACAGATCGTGAAGCTGAGGCTCCAATACTTTGGCCACCTCATGAGAAGAGAAGACTCCCTGGAAAAGACTCTGATGTTGGGAAAGATTGAGGGCACAAGGAGAAGGGGACGACAGAGGACGAGATGGTTGAACAGTGTTCTCAAAGCTACCAACTTGAGTCTGACCAAACTGCGGGAGGCAGTGGAAGACAGGAGTGCCTGGTGTGCTCTAGTCCATGGGGTCACGAAGAGTCGGACAAGACTAAACGACTAAACAACAACAAAGAGTTGTAGAGGTGGAAGGGACCCTGAGGGTCATCTAGTTCAACCCCCTGCAATGCAGGAATCTCAACTCAAACATCCATGACAGATGGCCATCCAACCTCTGCTCCAAGGAAGGAGAACCCACAACCTCTCGAGGGAGCCTGTTCCACTGTCGAACAGCTCTTACCGCCAGAATCTTCTTCCTGATATTTAATAGGAATCTCCTTTTTTGTAACTTGAAGCCATTGGCTCAGGTCCTAGCCTTCAGGAGCAGGAGAATACCAGCTTGCTCCATCTTCCATGTGACACTATTATACCGCTCTCAGAGTCATTTGGAATCCTGTAGTTCCTTAAAGGTGCTGGCCTCACAGAGCTACAGTTCTGAGCACCTTTAACAAACCACACAATGGTACAAAGTGTTACAATAGTGCTTGAAAGGTATGGTTGGGGTGAGGCTTTGGGAGTAGATTACGAGTTTTGTTTCAAATAGATAAAGTGATGCCGCTACCCGTTAAGGAACTAGGGATACGCTTGTGGAAATTCATTGTGGAGCATTCAGTAAATCTTTGAAAGGAGCCTTTCAGACCCAAGCAAGGATGCCATCAGAATGCACCAGGGCCATTGCAAAGCCTGAAAACCTGTTTGATATGAATGAAGGCATCCCTCAAATCTCCACAGAGACAATTGGAAAGCTGGGGCTTTTGCCAGCGCACAGGCATTCCTGCTCTAATTGGGATTTAGAGTCTAAGCAGTAGTAATTATAAGTCCACGAGGATCAAGGAAATGCAAAAACATAAGAGAAATCCCAATGGGATGGCAGGAAAACAGAATTTTCCAGTTCAGAAACTCTCCCCTGCCCTTCATTTTGCCGGTTTCTATGGATAACTAAATGGGACATGGGTGGCGCTGTGGGTTAAACCACAGAGCCTAGGACTTGTCTATCAGAAGGTTGGTGGTTCGAATCCCCATGACATGGTGAGCTCCCATTGCTCAGTCCCAGCTCCTGCCAACCTAGCAATTCGAAAGCACGCCAAAGTGCAAGTAGATAAATAAGTACCACTCCGGCGGGAAGGTAAACGGCGTTTCCGTGCACTGCTCTGGTTCACCAGAAGCGGCTTAGTCATGCTGGCCACATGACCCGGAAGCTGTACGCCCTCGGGCCAGTAAAGCGAGACGAGCGCCGGAACCCCAGAGTCGGTCAGGACTGGACCTAATGGTCAGCGGTCCCTTTACCTTTACCTTTTATGGATAACTAATACCTGTTCGACCTGGCCCTGGTACAGCAGACAACTGTTTCAGATGGTGAGTGGCGCTCAAAAGTTTTGGGGGAGGAGATCAGCAACAGAGACAGTGTGGTGCAGTGGTTAGAGTGTTGGACTAGGACCTTGGAGACCAGGGTTCAAATCCCCACTGTACCATGCAGCTCATTGGGTGACCTTGGGCCAATCACTCGCCTGGTCTCTTAGCCTCTCCTAACCTACCTCAAAGGGTTGTTCTGAGGATAAAATGGGGAGTGGGGGAGAAACCACGAATACAGTGGTACCTCGGGTTAAGTACTTAATTCGTTCCGGAGGTCCGTTCTTAACCTGAAACTGTTTTTCACCTGAAGCACTACTTTAGCTAATGGGGCCTCCTGCTGCCACTGCACCGCCGGAGCACGATTTCTGTCCTCATCCTGAAGCAAAGTTCTAAACCCGAGGTACTATTTCTGGGTTAGCGGAGTCTGTAACCTGAAGCATATGTAACCTGAAGTGTATGTAACCCAAGGTACCACTGTACCTCTTTGAGTTCCTTGGAGGAAAAGTAAAATATAAATCTAATAAATAATAAAAATCATAGAATGAAGGATATTGTTGTTATTATTATTTTTAAAAATTGTATTCAAGCTTTCCACTTAAAGCACACACACACCTGGCAAAGGTGGCTGACGCAGATTTAAAACCCAATAAAATACTTTATAAAATGAATGGGCAAATGAAAATGTGATTAGCAGTAACAGCCACAGCCACTGTGACATCAGCTCACATTCAGATCAGCAAACAATAGTCAGGTTTGGCTTATGTCAAAAAGCCTTCCAGGAGAGGCAGATGGTCGACACTAATTGCCAGATGGCAGGCGGTGATGGGAGCCCATGAATTTCCCCCAGGAAGGTGTTCCATAGTCCAGATGCTGTAACGAAAAAGAGACCCAGAAAAGACATGCCTTCAGTAGCCACCCATTGGCCTCAGACATATGTTGCATATCTGGCCCTGGAGGACTGGAGGAACTAAAGGAAACCTCTCCCCGCCACACATACAAAAAAGCAGAAGAACTCGCATTTGGACATAAGTACTCTGCTCTCAGGGACGCGGGTGGTGCTGTGGTTAAACCACAGAGCCTAGGACTTGCCGATCAGAAGGTTGGCGGTTCAAATCCCCGCGATGGGGTGAGCTCCCATTGCTCGGTCCCTGCTCCTGCCAACCTAGGAGTTCGAAAGCACATCAAAGTGCAAGTAGGTAAATAGGTACCACTCTGGTGGGAAGGTAAACGGCGTTTCCGTGCGCTGCTCTGGTTCACCAGAAGTGGCTTAGTCATGCTGGCCACATGACCGGGAAGTTGTCTGCGGACAAACACCAGCTCCCTCAGCCAGTAAAGCGAGATGAGCGCTGCAACCCCAGAGTCATCCGCAACTGGACCTAACGGTCAGGGGTACCTTTACCTTTACCTTTACTCTGCTCTCAACTACCAGCTTCTAAAATTGTGGGATCTGTTGAATTAAGTCTTCCCTGAGTTTCCCAGTAAAGGAAAAATAATTAGGATGCACCAACAAATTTAAGGTTTTTAATTAAATTTATATACCACCCTTCATCTGAGGATCACATGGCCGTATAAAGTATAAGCGGGGAAATACATAACATCCAGGGCTGAATTTAGGTTTGATGAAGCCCTAAGCTACTGAAGGTAATGGGGCCCTTTATATGTCCAGCTGTCCTTTGTCAACAACAAATTGTCACTGTTTTTTGTGTTGATATGTGCTATTTGGTAATCCACAACACAAAACACTGTTGCTGTGTGTAGGTTTTGTTTTATATGTTTTTTTATCTTATATTTTGGAAATGTACATCCAGGGGTTTTTTCCTTTAATTTTTTGAGGGGCCCGCAAGAGAGTGGGGCCCTAAGCTATAGCTTGTTTAGCTTATACGTAAATCCAGCACCGATAACATCAGTGCTTTTTTCTAAAAAAATGTCAAGGGGTACTCTCATTTTGACCCAAGGAAATCACCATTTTATAGTTCAAATCGGGAAAAATAAATACAGTAAGTGCACAAAAGTACAAATATTTACAAAATGTTTAGGGATATGCGTACCCCTGCGTACACCCCCCCCAGGAAAAAAACATTGCATAACTTAATAACAAAACAATAGCCCCCCCCCCCCAGTTTTAAAGGCCATAGATTGTTAGCCGAAGGCCTGAGATAAGAAGATATGTCATGAATCATTTTGTTTGATTGGTTTTATTCAGGTTCTATGCTAAGACTTTAGGGAAGTAAGTCCGTAACCTTTTCAAAAACTCAGAAGGGAAAGACTGACACCTGCTGGCTGTTGTGTGATTCGAGACAAGATTGTATGCTACCAGCTACCTTGGGATGATGCAACTTCCATTATGAAAAGCAAAATAAATGGCAGATGCTTTGCAGAGTCTGCCTGTATTATGATGATTATGATTGATTACCCACCTTTTACCCTGAGGTTCCAGGGTGGATTATATCAAATTAAACCTAATATTAAAACAGTTCAAAACAACTTAATTTGCAAAAATAAGGTAGGTGCTAAATTTATACATCTCAGGTGTATAGAAATGGAATGACAGACAGACATACAGACAGATGTATATACTTACTATGCAGCCTAGTAGTTTTATGCTGCTTGTGGAATTTTTCGCTCTTGATTTTATTGCAATGTCCTTACCCCATGGCTGTGGCACAATGGGATAGTGCGTCTAGCTATTAACCAGAAGGCTGGTGGTTCTAGCCCACCCAGGGATGGCTGTGGGCATTGCAGGGGGCTGGACTAGATGTCCTTTTGTGGTCTCTTCCAGCTCTATGATTCTACTTTCTGCTTTGTGCAGTGCACAGAGAATTTATTTTACAAGTCATTTCATGATTTTTTAAAAAAAAGATAGATCAATAAATCCCTATACAACGGCATGTCTGGCATGGCACCACAAGAGACTTTAACCCCGACATTCTGTGATATATAGGGAAATGTACCCAAGCAAACCAATGGCATAAAACATTCAAAACTAGGGCCAGGGAGGAATGTCTCAAAAGCACCGAAAAGGGATGTCTATTATGATAATGATATTGAAACCATTATGTCTCACTTTTCTGTCACAGTTGCAATGCTCAGGACATCCAGGAACAAATTTAAAAACCTAACTTTTTGACCTTTTCGCCTTTTTGCTAAGATCGTACTCTATTTTGATTTATTTGAATTTCATCCCATGTCTGTTTTTATGGGCTTTAATATTACTGTTTTACTGGCATTACTTAGTGTATTTTGTGTTGCATACTGCTTAGAGATTAAAAAAGCAGTAAGCAGCTTATAGCTTCTTTAGAAGAAATGAAAACACCTGCAAAACCTCAACAAATCATGATGAATAGCACCATGAAATCTTCAGAGAGACGAGCTGCTGGGGTGGGGGACCCCAAACACAGGGGATCAGCTTCTTAAAACTACCTCATCCAACAGACCAAACGTCTTCAAGAATAAAAGCAACTTGACCTGATAGCTGAAAATTAGGACAGAGGGGGCTACATGGGAAATTCTAATTTAGGCCATTGTTATGTACTGAGCTGAATCCTAGAACAATAGGATCCAGAATGCAGCAGTCTGATTGGTCTGCAGAAGCCACCCAATCCAGCTCCAGGTGGAAGTGAAACAGCGACCTGATTGGCCTGCAGAAGCAGCCCGGAATTAGCCAATCACGTGGGGCCAATTGTGTAAATAATGTATATATAGCTAGACGTTTTGGGGAAAGTTTCATTCATTGCTACTATGAGCTGAGTAAAGAGCATGAGATTCACACTCGACTCTGAGTATATTTCAGCCATGGAGGAATCACTGTACCAGAAATCCCTGTACCAGGCAATCATCCACCTTGAGCACCTGATGAACCTCTGGGGCACCATATTGCAATTTAGACTAATTCCAATGTGATTTGGAGGTCATGTGATCCAATGTAGTTAATCACTTTCCTCTCCTACTGCTCACTGTTTGCTTTACATACATGTACAGTGGTACCTTGGATTAAGAACTTAATTTGTTCTGGAGGTCTGTTCTTAACCTGAAACTGTTCTTAACCTGAAGCACCACTTTAACTAATGGGGCCTCCCGCTGCCGCCGTGCCACCGCCACATGATTTCTGTTCTCATCCTGAAGCAGCAGCAGAAGAAGAGTTTTGATATCCCACTTTATCACTACCCGAAGGAGTCTCAATGCGGCTCACAATCTCCTTTCCTTTCCCTTCCTCACCCACAACAAACACTCTGTGAGGTGAGTGGGGCTGAGAGACTTCAAAGAAGTGTGACTAGCCCAAGGTCACCCAGCAGCTGCATGTGGAGGAGCAGAGACGCGAACCCGGATCACCAGATTACGAGTCTACCACTCTAAACCACTACACAACACTGGCTCTTGCAGCAAAGTTCTTAACCCGAGGTACTATTTATGGGTTAGCAGAGTCTGTAACCTGAAGCATCTGTTACCCGAGGTACCACTGTACTTTGATGCATGCACAGGTACCATTTACTTAAACTGGCGTACAGGTTGCTAGGACTCTGCAGATCTTGACATTGAGTTGTTCAAGCTAGACTAATGTGTATCTCAAGAATAGTGTGAACCCCCTGTACCAGAGAGCACTGAGTGTAGCACACTCACATCATTTCCTCCTGTAGTAATTCAGGAATATGTTGCGTCCTATCGCTGAGAGAAGAAAGACACTGGAGTACGGTAGGGGCAGGGATAAAACTGCATATAAACAAGGGGGGAAGAGGCGGGAAGTTATGTAAACTGCGATGCAATGCAATGTGAAAGAAAAAGAAAAAATAGCGTGTGTAACCCATCCAGAAATCAGCCCAGAGCAGTCAATGTGGCAAATATAATTGCTGCAAAGGTAGATTAGTCTCTCTGCGTAGGAGCCCATTGGGGAAATGAATGTTAGCTGTCCAAGCAAAAATGAGATATAGGTATGAAAAAAAATAGAAAAATAAATGATGCAATATACAGTGACCATCACAGTTGATACAACAGTTGAGCTCATCTTCTCTGAATGTAACTTTCCCTGCTACTTGCTTTAAACTTCAATCAGTATCAGCATGAGAGAGGAAAGCAAGATCTTTCGCTTTCTTCAGCTCAGCCTGGAACCTTTGGTTTCTTCCCACCACCTGCAAAAACACGAACCGCCTAAGCGGTGCCCCAGTAATTTAAGTCATCTGCTCTTTGCAAGCGAAAAAAACAAACAAACCTGTTAAGCGAATGAAAAGCTTTGCCGTAAAAATCATGTTCGCTGTCTGTGCAACCTGGAAGAGGGCTGTCCTCCTCCTGCTGCCTGCCTCTTTAGCGGCTGGTGCCTTTGAGGAACTGCTCCCTGGTGCGCTCCTGTTTGCTGAAATATTTAAAACCTCTTTTGTGCTGCCAAGTGTGCTCTGCTTGTTCGCAGTTCAAAGACATTTCCCCATAGGACGCAGCATTTCATAAGTCATTATAACTGCTTATTATTTCACAGCCCCACAGAAAAATGCCTGGGATATTTCTCTGACGATATGCCGGCGAGACGTAGGATTCCAGCTCAGCAGAGCTAACTGTTCTTTACAACGAAAGCAAAACATGGATAAAATTTTGTATGCCTTTCCTTCAAGGAGCTGAGCTTGTCTTTTTGGTTGTGTACACATACATACAAACATTGAAAGCACATTGAAAGCAGATTATCGCCACTAAGGAATCCTGGGGATTGTAATTCACCCTTCACAGAGCTACAGTTCCCAGCACCCAGTAAAGTACAGTTCCAAGGATTCATTTGGGGGAATTGATGTGCTTTTAAGTGCATGGTTATGGGAGGTTTAATGCAGCCAAACATAAGAAGAGAAGAAGAGGAGTTTGGATTTGATCTCCCCCTTTATCACTACCCGAAGGAGTCTCAAAGCTGCTAACATTCTCCTTTCCCTTCCTCCCCCACAACAAACACTCTGTGAGGTGAGTGGGGCTGAGAGACTTCAGAGAAGTATGACTAGCCCAAGGTCACCCAGCAGCTGCATGTGGAGGAGCGGAGACGCGAACCCTGTTCACCAGATTACGAGTCCACCGCTCTTAACCACTACACCACACTGGCATAAGGGATTAAGGATGAGTTGAGCATATAGCCCAGATCCTGGTTCGACTTCACTAGCTGCCAGTTCATTTCTGGGCCCAGTTCAAAGTGCTGGTGCTGACTTATAAAGCCTCACATGGCTCAGGACCTTAAGGACTGCCTCTCCCCATACAAACCAACCCAGACCTTGTTCCCTTCATCCAAGGCCCTTCTCTGTGTCCCTCCTCCCTGTGTGACTGAGTGGAGAACTGAACCTGGGTCTTCCCAGCCATGGCTCTCACATTTTGCAGTTTCTTAAAACATCCTGCAAATACTCACTGTATCTTCTGAAATTATCATAAAGCCAATAAATCAAGCTCTCAAAACAGAAATGCGTCTTCAGTGTTTTCTCATGCAATCACTACAGTTTCAATGATTTGAGACGAACACCCTCAACGGTGGTTCTTATCCAACTTTCTACTTTTCATAGAACTTTTCCCACAGCAATTTGCCTGCTGCGAAGCTGCTGGGCCTTGCTGCATATTCTGGGGAATGTGCCAGGGCACACACTCAGGTGTCTTTTAGAGGAGCACAATGGAGGCAGTTTTTCACTAAGCTCAGCCTGCAAAATTGCCAAAAACATTAGGGTTTAAACACACACACCCAAACTCAAGAGAATGAAACCAGTGTCAAAACATGTTAACTAAGATCATCAAATTAAAGTGAGTTTAAATTCAATCCTTATCCAGTGTATCCACGCGGAAGTCAAGCCTGCCAGTGGAACGCAAGACTGCAAGGAAATGGCCATTTCCTTACCCACTGGAGCCCTGCAAGGCATGGTCTATGGAGCTGCTAGGTTCTCCCAAATTCTCTGGAAAGTCTGTTGAAAAGGCACAGGGGACAGAAAAGCAGAGGAAGGGAAAGGTCCATCTCACCAGCTTGCCTTCTGCTTGTGCAGTATTGGACGCAACACAGTTTCCATACTAGCTACTTGATTTCATCACATTGTTACAATATCCTTGGTGCTAAATCAGTTTGTATCAGTTCTGAAACTGGGTAAAGTCCAAATTTTCAACCATTCCTTTTTCACATAAATATTTATAGCTGGTGGCCTTATTCATCAGCATACCGTTTTACATTTTCCTTCTCCATAGGTTAAAAAGAGCCATTTTCCGTGTTTTGGCTAACAATAAGTAGACTATGCTAGCATGTGCATAACCATCACCATGTGATCTCTTTTAACTCTTCTTTTTACTAGTCCCAAAGTGCTGGTTGTGGATTATGTTGGATTTCATAACCTAATATGCCTAATATGTGAGAGATCCAGCCACTATTTTATAACCAAAGTACATTCCCACCAAATTTGGGCAAAGGTACCTGCTCTTCCACCACATCTTGAATGTAAATCAGAAACATTGGGATACATTTCCCTACACACAATTCTAACAGGGAGATAATTCCTGTTTGATATAATATAAGCATTTTCTCTCATGGACAGGTTGATTCACATTAGCTGTTCATATTATTCACATTAGGTATTCACATTAGCTGTTGGTTGTAGTATTCTGTATCCCTCTAACAATAGTGTTTTTTGGTTTTTTTTTCCTTTTCCAAGATTTACAATCTTTTTAAAAAGTTGATTAGTATTTTATCCCCCCACAAAATTTTGGATATTGCTTTGTATTTGCACGTACTGGGGAGGGGGAAATGGCAGCTGAACATTTGAATTCATTTGTAAAAGCTGAGCCCAGAATAAAATTATACCTTGGGACATGGTCCATAAATCTAGTGGTGCTACTCCCAAATCCAGCACTGATGTAACATTTAGAGGCCCACAGACATGTGGGTGGGGGATACCACACAGGTCTTTCCCAGGTATGAAAGACTAAAAAGATAAAGGTAAAGGGACCCCTGACCATTAGGTCCAGTCGTGGCCAACTCTGGGGTTGCGGCACTCATCTCGCTTTATTGGCCGAGGGAGCCGGCGTACAACTTCCAGGTCATGTGGCCAGCATGACTAAGCCGCTTCTGGCGAACCAGAGCAGCGCATGGAAACGCCATTTACCTTCCCGCTGGAGCGGTACCTATTTATCTACTTGCACTTTGACGTGCTTACGAACTGCTAGGTTGGCAGGAGCAGGGACCAAGCAACGGGCGCTCACCCCATCGCAGGGATTCAAACCGCCAACCTTCTGATCGGCAACTCCTAGGCTCCGTGGTTTAACCCACAGCGCCAAAAGACTAGTGTGTACCGAAATCCAGGTCTCTTATTCCCATATTCAACACTCTGCCCACTGCATACACATAAACCAATCTTAAAATTATATTTGTTCAAGTTTGTCTTACCTGAAGGTGGCGCTTATGTGCTGTTAACCAAGCCCTGGCTTTTGCCAATACCCACGACCTTAAAAAAACCACCCTCCAGACTGAAAAGCAAGCCATAAAATTTATCACTTGCTATATTTATAATTCTGGCTGTCTTTTTGAGTAGGCAGCTCCTGACCTCAGCTAATAAAGGAAACGAAGTCGGTCATAATGTGCACAGATTTTTGCAAAACCAGGGACAGCAAATCTTAATACATCTGTGGCAACTTCGTGACAAATGAAAACACCCCTTTGGATGCTACCAAAATTGTATTCTTTATGCAACATGCACAGTGGAGTCCTCATGCAGAAAAGGAGGAGGACTTTTATAGATTTAAGAAGTGATTCTAACCCTAGGATGAGTGAGTTAGGATATAGCTGCTCTCCATCTCAGCCAGCAGGTTCACGGCTCAGCAAGGCTGTGCTGATGCAAATCCCCAACCCTGACTCACAGAATCATGCAATTGTAAAGTTGGAAGGGACCCCAAGGGTCATCTAGTCCAGTCCCCCGCAATACAGAAATCTCAGCTAAAAAATCCATGACAGATGGCCATCCAGCTTCTACTTAAAACCCCCCAAGGAGAGCCCACAATCTCTCAAGGGAGTCCATTTCACTGTCAAACAGCTCTTACTGTCAGAAAGTTCTTCCTGATGTTTTGTCAGAATCTCCTTTCTTGTAACTTGAAGCCATATTTCTCACCCAGAGATACCTGTTGTAAGTTGTTCAACTCAGCTCAGCCATGCCTGAGCCAACACAGGTGGGATTTATATGGAATAAGACCTGAATAAATGGGTGTTCCAGCAAAATGGGTGGTATAAGTCAAACCCAATTTTGAAAACTTGTTTCCCCTCTGCCAGGCTCAGTCTAAGGCAGCGGCAGCCCCACTTATGAATGGAGTTCGGATCTACTTTATGCCAGTTTAACTTAAGACAACTTAACTTAACTTATGCTGACATCCCTTGGAGAGATAAAATCGAGATATGGAAATATCAATGAGAGGCATGACTGAGATTTGGATATGCTTCGAGGTTCAGACTGTGGGAAGCCGTAAAGTCAAAATTACAATTCAGAAGACAATTTGATCTTTTTTATTTTAGTTATTTATTTTTATTGGATTATGATTTGATATGTTAATTGGATGTTTTTTATTGGAAAATTAATAAATGCTATAACAACAACAAAAAACTTATGCTGGAATCCCATACTTAGTATTGCTCCCTTAGTGGCAGAACAAAAATTTGGCAAGCCCAGACCTGAGCTATTTCATATTTATCTATATTGTACATGCTTGATAATAGGCCATGGAGAATTGGGTTGAACGAATATTTGCTCTGTTAACACACAAACACAGAGTGAAAAGCTAACTTTGGTTAGCCAAGTATGGGGGGAAGGCTTTTGCGTGGTCTTCGAAGGAATCCCATTTGCCCCACAAAACTGATAACAACCCCCTCGCCTTATTCCCTTTCTTGGGTTCACTTCTCTGCGATCTTGGCCAGTGTGCTTTCTGCAAAACAGTTATGCTATGCTGGCGTAGCTAATGCAAAAGAGCTATTGGCATATAAATGGCAGGTTTAGGTAGCTGTTTTGAGATCCAGCTAGAGAATGGGTAGAATGCCAGGCACTTAGATCTGTATGCTGGCAAGTTCAGTTCCGACAGCTGGAGAGGCAGTCCGAATTTGGAATGCAGGAAGCTCTTGGTTGGCCCATAGGTGGGTATGGAGCTCAGTGCCTTCTCTGAGCAATGTTGCTGAGATTGAGTTAGCATGGCAGATTTTGCCATGATGCTGCCATGTGTTGTATGTGGGGCTGCTTTTGAAGACTATCAGAACTCCTTCACAGAACAGGAGAAGTAAGACCTCTGCCTGAGACCCTGGAATAATACAATAAAAGATTAGGTAAGTCTGTAAATAGTTTAGAATTGAATGGATCCATTAAGTGTCTTCTACTATCTGTCTTAATCATTTGCCCTAATTCACACTTCTTGAACCAGTATAAAGACAGAAACACAGCTCTCCTTCAAAATTTCCACTTCTCTGGATTTTCTGATGCAGTCCTTCAGCGTGTACACCTTAGTTAAAAGTAGGCATAAAAATGCACATTTTTGTGTAAATAGCATACAGAAATCCATTCTATTATCAGAAGATGGCTTGCAAAAGGCGTATATTAATCAAAACTCAACCGAAAAAGTGGTTACTAAGAGAAATCTGCACTAAAATGCCGAAGAAGTGTCATGAGCATTTTCTTAAAAATAAAAATTATAAAAATCACATATTGTTGCAGAAATGTGAAGGACTGGATTAAAGAACTTAAAGAGACCCTGAAATTGACAGAATTTTCCCTTCACTGCCAGTGCCTCTGTTTGGTGCACAGCAAATGGTTATCTGTGGAGTCCTTGCATTCTTTAGCGGCAGGAAATGGGGAGCTGTGAGTGCGTGTGAGTGAGTGACAGGAACGGAACTGAAGTGGGGACGTTTGTTGTGAATGGCCTTCATCATTAGTCATAAGAGACAAAGACTGTCTCATTACCCCTCAGCAGAGTTTGCTGCCCAGAGTCCCACAGTGTCTCAGTAAATTAGTCATTCTGCAAGGCACACAGTTTTTGCTCCAGAGGTGCTTATTTCCCACAATGCCACTGAAATCTGCAGAAAGATTTTTTTAAAAAATGTTGATTTTGGTCCCAATTGTTAAAAGTTTTATTCAAGAGTCGGGATGTATTTAACAACTGTATTAGCCAAAGGACAGAGCAGAAAGCAGCAATTTGCAATACATGATTGATGTTGTTGTTGTTGTTTAGTTGTTTAGTCATGTCCGATTCTTCGTGACCCCATGGACCAGAGCATGCCAGGCACTCCTGTCTTCCACTGCCTCCCATAGTTTGGTCAAACTCATGCTGGTAGCTTCGAGAACACTATCTAACCATCTCGTCCTCTGTCGTCCCCTTCTCCTTGTGCCCTCAATCTTTCCCAACATCAGGGTCTTTTCCAGGGAGTCTTCTCTTCTCATGAGGTGGCCAAAGTATTGGAGCCTCAGCTTCACGATCTGTCCTTCCAGTGAGCACTCAGGGCTGATTTCCTTCAGAATGGAAAGGTTTGGTCTTCTTGCAGTCCATGGGACTCTCAAGAGTCTCCTCCAGCACCATAATTCCAAAACATCAATTCTTCAGCGATCAGCCTTCTTTATGGTCCAGCTCTCACTTCCATACATCACTACTGGGAAAACCATAGCTTTTACTATACGGACCTTTGTCAGCAAGGTGATGTCTCTACTTTTTAAGATGCTGTCTAGGTTTGCCATCACCTTTCTCCCAAGGAGCAGGCGTCTTTTAATTTCGTGACTGCTGTCACCATCTGCAGTGATCATGGAGCCCAAGAAAGTAAAATCTCTCACTGCCTCCATTTCTTCCCCTTCTATTTGACCAGAGGTGATGGGACCAGTGGCCATGATCTTTGTTTTTTGATACATAATGTGAAATAACTCCAACCTACCAGGATTAACTTTGGACTGCACCAGATAACTTTGGGCTATACTTTCCACCAACCCCAGCCAACATGACCATTTCTCAGGGATGATAGTTGTTATCCAAAACATCTGGCGAGCACCAGGTAAGTAAAGGCTTATATAACCCAAGCAAAACATCCTCTATCCCCACCGTTATATTGGGTTAAACAGCAGAAATCATGGTCTTCAACTATACCTGGTTTCAGCTACCATTTCTTCATTAGATTGAATAGCAGAGATTTAAAGAGATACTTCAAGAAAAAAAACTGCTGGTGGAAGACTGAAGCCCACCTACCCCTGCACAAGACCCCTGGGCAATAGGCTTCCTCCACTCAGTCGTTTATATCCATGCAGCCTATATTCCTTAAATTCTGCACATGGACAGGAAATATGTCTTCTGGTCACGTGATACTTGCAAAAGATTGCATGTGGCGAGCAGGGGCAGCAGACAAGATCCTGCTCCCATGCACTCAATGTGTTCATATCTGCAGAGATGTTTCATTAGCAAGGCTAGAGGGGGGGAAATACTGGCCATCAAAATAAACGTAGCACATACTAATGGCACCATTCAGTAATGCCTTAGTCAACTTTTCTAAGTTCATCATGGCAATTCCCATAGCTATGTTCCCAGAGAGGGTCCAAAATGGCTGCTTATTTGATCCATCATATACTAGCAACCTCATATCTGGCATTACTCAGGAAATCTAAGGAACAACAGCAAAAAATCTGAGCTGATTTTTTTAATTAAAAAGTTCAGTCTGCCACCTTGATTCAAAATGGTGCCCAACTGTATCCAAACATAGCTGGAAAACTGCTCCTTGGTCTCAGGAAGCATCATGCAAAATTTGGTCCCGAATCAGTGCGGTTTTGAAAGGTTTAGCCTGCTCTCTTGATTATTATATCTTAAGGTTTTCACTTTTTGAAATATGGCAACTCTAGTTCAACTTGTAAAATATGCTGTGCTTTCAGGAAAGAGCTTCAGACAGTGTCACGGTCTGGTTCACGGGTGGTAGAAGTCCCGGCTGAGGATGTCAGGACTGGGGGCCAGATGGCGGGGTTGGAGCAGGAACAGGGGGTCCAGAAGCCAGGAGTCAGGAAGCCAAGAGTCTGAGAGTCAGAGAGCCGGGAGTCAAGAAGCCAAGGGTCAGGAAGCAAGAAGGCATGAAGCCACAGGTCTGAGGATCAAGAAGCCAGGAGTCAAGGGTCCGGGGATCAAGAAGCAGGGAGTCAAGAAGCCAAGGTTCAAGGATCAGAAAGCAAGAAACCAAACGCGGCAAGGCAGGGAGCGTATTGCTGCAGCAAAGAGCCGAAGGCAAAATGCTGACCTTATATCCCTTCCCAGCTCTTGCCACCAGGTGCTGTGAGTTACCAATCAGCCTCACTTGTGAGGCCATGCCTTGCCTCTTCAGAACAAACTTAGGAAGGCCCCAGTCCTGCAAAGTCCTATTGGTCACAGGGCCTGGCTCCTGCACGCACACCTGACAGCCAGCTGAAGTGCAACTTTTAGCTTTAAATTAGAAATGCAAATAATATTTCAAGAAGTGTTAGTATTTAAATTGCTAGCATGAAGTAGGAACCCTATCAAAGAAAAGGAAAGACTTATCCAGCCTCTGCTTAATTCTTCTCCTCTTTCTCCGATTTCTTCTTTGCTGTTCTGTCACAGGCAAACTTGAAAGCTTCATTATCACCTCATTCCTTTGTCAGAGGATGGAGGATACATTAATTATCGTGGTGCTGCAGCAGATGACATAATCACTGAGCCCCCCCCCCAAAAAAGAAACACGTCCGAAAGCTGCACTCCCCTGAATTCCCCCCTTACTACACCACTGGTGTCATTAAGAATTATCAAACCGTTGTTTTTTATTGTTATTATGGAAAGAGATGGAGAATAGTTGAGATAATAAAACTGAATTTCTGTTGCAGGCTTTGCCCTGAGTGTTTGCTGCATTTGTGCAGAATCTGGAACAGAACTTGCAATAAGAGAATCTCAGGTATCACATAAAAAAAGAGGGAGGAGAGATGTTATCCCCCTTGCTTGCAGAAAAAAAGCTCGGAGACTGTTACATATTATTTGCTTATCCAGTAACTAAGAATAAGATGCAATTTGCTAAGCACTTTCATAAGTCTTTTTTTTAAAAAAACAAATCTTCAGGCACTTTACATATATTAATAACTTAAACACATGTAATCCCCCTTTAATCCTTTCAATTAATCATTTAAGTACTCTGTGTGATTTCGGTAATTATCCAACAGCATTAGGAAATGTAAATGGAAGGGGTGGTATAGAAAATAGAACAGTAACCCTTCAGCAACAGAGTAGCACCAGATCTAATTCCTGCTCCTGACATGTCAGGGGGCAGCGGCGTTGTGCCCCAGAGATTTCTTGGCATTTCATATGTCTAGAGTTCCTTCATTTCATTGTTCATTTGTTGGTCTCTTCTCTTAAGGACATTGCTGACCATAGTTATTTCAGAGAGCTGGAAATGGTACGAAAGAAGCATTTGAGAACCAGGCAGAGGGCCTTCTCAGTAGTGGCGTCCACCCTGTGGAACACCCTCCCACCAAATGTCAAGGAAATAAACAACTATCTGACTTTTAGAAGACATCTGAAGGCAGCCCTGTATCGGGAAGTTTTTAATGTTTGATGTTTTATTGTGTTTTTAATACCCTGTTGGAAGCCGCCCAGAGTGGCTGGGGAGGCCTGGCCAGATGGGTGGGGTATAAGTAATAAATTGTTGTTGTTGTTGTTGGGCTGGTGGGCTGCAGTCTGAGGTGGACCAGGAACCAAAGGCCAGAAGCCAGGCCTCAAGAACTAAGTGGGAACCCAAGGACAATCCAGAACGCTGGGTCAAAGAGGAAGCCCAAAGCCAGGGCTGAAGGAAAAGGCAGAAGTTAGGACCGAGGAGGAAACCAGGAGGGAGGATTGTAGAATAACCAAGAATATGGGAGCACACTGGAACTCAGGTAGACCATATTGCTCCAGTAAGGCTCAAATGGAATGGTAAGGAGGATCCCCAGTAGGATCCAGTGGCCATTCTGGGGGCCGGCAGGGTCCACCCACAATCTGGAAGTACTCAATAAAGAAGCTGCTACCTGCAGTTTGGTGGTTCACACAGTTCGGAGAGCAGCCCACACATCCAGCAGCTCCTGACAGCATTGTTGCATGTTGTGTATACAACTCACCCTGCTAATATCAGATGGACAGTTATGATACCTTCTTTTTTAAAAAAAAAAATTTTTATTTGATTTTACAAAAGTAAAGTTGTAACAATACCAAATACATAATCATATTTAGAAAGTCCTCTGAATCACCAGACTTCCCACCATCCCCTCCATGGGTCCTAGTGTCAGTATTTTCAACTGCATATTATTTCATAATCCATATAATATATCTCTCCATGTTGTCCATAGTGTTTGTTACATTACAAGTGTTGTTAAAATCCTGCTTGTGTTTTCACCTGCTTACAATGGTCTCGTAAATAAATCATAATTTCCCCCCAGTCTTTCTTGAAGTTTTTGTCTTCTTGGTTTCTGAGCTTTCCGGTCAGCTTTGCCATTTCGACATAGTCCATCAGCTTGGTTTGCCATTCCTCTCTGGTAGGGACTTCATCTTCTTCCCATCTCTGGGCCAGTAGCATCTATGCGGCTGTTGTTGCATACATAAGTTCCACAAATGACTACATTTTGGAGGTCCCAAGTCGCAAGGTGGTCAACTAGGGCCAGGGCCTTTTCAGTATTGGCCCTGACTTGGTGGAACGCTCTGTCACAAGAGACTAGGGCCCTGCGGGACTTGACATCTTTCTGCAGGGCCTGCAGGACAGAGCTGTTCCTCCCGGCCTTTGGTTTGGACTCAGTCTGACCCTTGTGTTTCCCTCCCCTTATGGTTTTGATCTATGAGCTACTTTTAAAATGAGGCTGCATTTTAAATTGCATTTTAACCTGTATTTTAAATTGGTCCCCCCCCCCTTTTGTGTTTTTACTGTAATTTTACTGGTGTTAGCCGCCTGAGCCCAGCTCTGGCTGAGGAGGGCTGGGTATAAATAAAAATTATTATTATTATTATTTTATAAAAAGTCTTTTCTGCTCCTTTGGTATGTTGGTGTCAGTTATGATACAAGAAAGAAAGAAAGAAAGAAAGAAAGAAAGAAAGAAAGAAAGAAAGAAAGAAAGAAAGAAAGAAAGAAAGAAAGAAAGAAAGAAAGAAAGAAAGAGCTTGGATTTGATATCCCGCTTTATCACTACCTGAAGGAGTCTCAAAGTGGCTAACAATCTCCTTTCCCTTCCTCCCCCAACAAACACTCTGTGAGGTGAGTGAGGCTGAGAGACTTCAGAGAAGTGTGACTGGCCCAAGGTCACCCAGCAGCTGCATGTGGAGGAGCAGAGATGCGAACCCAGTTCACCAGATTACAAGTCTACCGCTCTTATCCACTATACCACACTGGCTTTCAACTCTCTTGGAGAATGTAATAAGAGTCCTGCTAGATCAGGCCAATGGTCCATCGTGGTCCTGAAAGCAGGACCTGAGCACGAGCATTCTCCTCACTTGTGATTTCCAGCAACTCACATTCAGGGACACACTTTACAACTATAGTCTTTTTCCACCTTCAGATACCTTTGCCATCAATCCTGACATGAGAGTGATTCACTGAAACATGTCTTCAAAACTCTGCTTCCAGTTGCCAAATGACATTTTGAGCTTCCCACAGCCTCCGTGTCTTGTTGCTTCCTTATTTTGGCAGGGGATTTAGGTTGAGTACTTTATTCTATCCTTTAGATTCCAGAGAAAATGACAAGTACATTGAACACTTTCCTTTCTCGTTGTTGCTTAATGCCCATTTTTCTCTCTAAGCCAGCAAAGAAAATAGTAACAACAGCAAAAAAAAAATATCTCAAGACAATATACGCCACTGATCAGGCCTCTTCCCTCCAAATGAGATCTTGTTCTCAGAGGTAAGAACAAGCTGCAGCCATTTTCCACTCAGCAATAATTGAAGGGAATGGCTCATTTGAAGTTTAATCCATGAGAATCACCGTCCCAGCATGCTGGCATTGTTTTTTGTCCTCGCGGTGACCTCTCAGGGCTCCAATCCCACGTCTCGGTATCAATGCAAACTGTCCCGTGGGGTTGGGCACTCCCTAATCTACCTTCAGGAACCCAGCAAGATTAAATAAAAGGTGCAAGATTTATTTACAGGCCGAATGGGATGCTGCAGTCTTACATTTCTCTCTTGCGTGGTTCAAAAGGTCTTGCCAAAACTTCCGCCAGCAGGGAAGAAGTTCGAACGATGTTGTTTAAGTCATCCATCTAGGGAAAAATGGCAAAGATCAGGGAGGATAGGAGTGGGTGAGACAGAGACAAATCTTCCAAGAAAGAATCTGTTCTTCAGAAACTATATCACTGTGGCGATCACACAGGGTCCTCGGACGTTTAACGGTCTATTGATCCCTGTGCCACCACTGTGCTTGCTTCCCCGCTGCCACCAACCAGTTACTCTCTGGTAAAACACTGAGTCCAGACAGTGAACAAAAAAAAAGTTTATTTTACAGACATTAACAAGTTTATGGTTTCTCCGATAATATTCCTGTCAGTATCTTAATTTTAGTTTCTTACTGGCCTATACCTTCCTAATACCTTCTGACTGATTATCTCAACTGTTTGACTGACTCCTCTTAACACATTATCTCACTCTTTCACACCAGACTAGCCCAACCCATAGACTTATCTTATCGGTCTCTTCTAACTCCAGACTGCCTTCTCCACCCTAACTCTAACTCTCTCCAAAAAAACCCCTCTGTGCTTAAACCTTATACACAGTTAACTCTGCCCCCTGGGTTCCCATTGGTTGGTCATTTTACAATTAGTTAACCCTTTCCCTGTGAACCCAGTATGATGTCACACACCTAGGAGGGCAAACGCCACAATCACAATTGTTGTTTAGTCGTTTAGTCGTGTCCGACTCTTCGTGACCCCATGGACCAGAGCACGCCAGGCACTCCTGTCTTCTTCACCTGGAGCAGGAACCGGCAAGCCACTCCAGTATCCCTGCCAAGAAAACTCCATGGACAAAGACAACAGGCAATCACAATTACCTTTAAATAAATAGCCATTTCTAAGGGCAGAGCCACTTCCAAAGTCACCTCTGCCATGTTAATTTGTAGCCTGGTAACCAAAGCTGAATTAAGACATGCTGAAACCCTCGCTAGATCCAGACACATCAAAGATGTGTTTCAGTTAAACACGTTGTAATCTTAAACAGGGAAAACAGGTAGAGAAAAACAGGACTCCACAACGACATCTGGTGGCACAATGTTATATCGCATATACAATGCATATAAATTGCTTTTTCTTTACCGATCTAGCTGAGTCCCCTAAGGCATGTCAAGTTTTAAGAGGACCCACAGAATTAACACCCACCCCCCAAGAGTATCTTATTTTAACAGGAATGTCAATGAAAAGGATAGTGTCAGTTTTCCATGTACCAAGTATGTAAAACTTGTAATTCAGGTTTTTTGAATTGTATTTAGAGGCCCCTCATAATCTGAATCCCTAAACTAGTGCTTCTCAAACTTTTTCCTCCAGGCCACACTTTCAGAATAAAACTTTGCTCGTGCCACACCAAAATTTTAACTGAGAAGGATTATATTGGAAAACAGAAAGAAACAACCCCTAGCAGTGCTTGTTTGATAACACAGAGCACTTTATAATATAAAACATGATAATATAAAACAATGCAGCTATAGAAGAACATGAATCATTTCCAAAATATAGTTATAAACGAGTCTCTTATGTTTGTACCTTAAATATGTAGGAAAACTCGATAAGAGGTCTGGGCTTCCTTTTGCTGAGAATCTCATTTATATTAGGTCTAATTTGAGACAAACAAATTTTCATCTCGTCATCAACGCAAAGAAGCTTTTCTCTTTTCTGATCTTTCATGTTTGTCACAGTTGAAAATCTGATCTTTCATGTTTGTCAGAGTTGAAAATCCCATTTCACAACAATATATAATGTAGAACTGTAGAAGAATAGCCAATGCTCTTGAAGAGCGGTGTGGATACTGTTTCTGGGTGTTTGTGTGTGTGTGTGTGTGTGTGTGTGTGTGTGTGTAGCTATTATACTGTACTACTCTGAAATGGTTAGATGTTTCTTTGATTGTCCTTGGATCCCATGCTCTCCTGCCACACCAGTGGAGCATGTCACACGCTTTGAGAACCACTGCCCTAAACTGTAGCTTATGTCACTTGTGCATAATCTGGCACCGCTTGTAAATGTATTTTGTGCACATTATGCCCATGTTGTGATGATTGCTGGGAGCCCTTTCTCATGAAGACAGAATGAGGCTGTATGTAAGAAAACTTCTCACTGTTCAGTTCTTGTAGGACTTTGAGCAAGGCCTGGGGGGGGGACTCACCTTTCCCAAGAATTTCCAGCATTGGACCATTTGGGGATAAGGGTGCAGTGAAGAGGTTCAAGAGGTATGGGGTCTGCAGCACGATTCGTCAACAGATGGGTTGGGAACCTCTACTAGGTTGTGGTGGGTCACAACAGCATAATAAAAGGCTGGAGGCTGTTGGTCTACAGGACCTAGGACAGCTCCTGGAGATGACAAAACAACTTCAAAGCTCAACTGATGGAAGGCACTCTGTGCCACCAAGGCCACCAGTGCCTCAAATGACATACAATGGATTTCGGAGTACCTCCAAGCTACATACCTGCTCCTTCAAAGGGAGTGTAACTCATCAAGATCAGAACACTTCCTATCCATCCAGTCTAGGGAACTGCCCACTAACAGTCAACCCAGTCTTATCTAAACACAGTGGTAGAATAATGTAACATAAAACATATGACAATGGTACAAGATTACACACACACACAAAAATAAGCATAATTTTGCATACATCAAAACTTAAATGAGCAGAAAGCTGGTCAGTATGTTACATAAAAATGTCCGATAACTTCACATCCAGATGTACCCACAAGTTGTTGACATTAGTACCTAGCTGCCATTCTCCCAATCTTTCATGCCTCAACCCAAAAGTGCCCTGCAATTTTTTTGACAAGCAGCTGACTTAGAAAATCCCTCCAAATGCTATCCAAATGTGATTTTGGTTTTAAACGCAGTGTAAGGTAGTTTCTATGGGAGTATATTGTATTTATTGATGGGGTATCAGAGTTTTTAGGGGGCTAACCAGGCTGGGATAGCTGGGATAGTAGGCTTGTTGGTTTTTGAATGTCTGATGTAGATTTTTTCAATTTTGTTGTTCTCTATGACACAATGACAATAAAGATTATCTTAAAGCTGGAGGCTGGGGTAAGGCACTTGCCCCCTGGTAGTAAAGGCAGAGTGTACAAAACACACAAAGACAGGCAAATGTTCTGTTGCACTGCTGAAACGAAGCGCTCGCTGGAAGATTCCCACGTTACTTTGGTTAAGCTTTTCCATTTTCTTTTTTTTTGCTGGAGAGGATCACCGGATCCGAATCCGTCATTACTATTTGCAGAATAGTAATGTTCCCATGGTACGCTGTCCCTTCTTAAAAGATGCTGCACACATGGAGTACCACATGTCCCGGCCGTTACTATGGCGATGGGAGCACAGGTCTCTTGCCAAACTCTAGAGAGGGGACCAAAAGAGAAAGGGATATGAAGCATGAGGAGGAAATTGAGCAGAACGTGGAAGGGTGTCATTGTTTTTGCTCAATTGTTTATAATAGCAGCCTTTATATTGGCAGGGGCAGCTCAGAGAATGAGCTGCTCTCTGGAAGGCCACCAGTTCAATTTCACTCAGTGGCCAAGAGCAGTCTACTATCTTTCAGCCTCAGTCTGTACCTTCCACTTCTGCAATATGGTGATAATAATAATGCTGGAATACCGTTATAAGACTTGCTATGAGAGTTTTATGCTGAGAATTGCCTTGAGTTCTGAATGTATAGTATATGAATTCTGGGTGTTATTAAGTCTGTTACTGTCAGGGACTGGGCAGTGAAGGGGAGGAATGGTGAATACCACCTCCTCAGCCTGAACCTGCCGGTGAAAAGGGAGACAATATAGATTTGCAGCAGTGGTTTGTGGGAGGTCACAGCTCAGAGGCTTCAAAGGGGAGAAGCTGGGAAATATTGGGAGAGGAGCAGGAAGAAGAAGAAGAAGCACCAGGCGAGAGACAGCCGACAGACTCAGTGTGTTTGGAAAGCATGCCAGACTCCCCCTCTCCCAGAACACAGCAGCCATTGAAAGTAGGAGAACAGAAAGCTCAGAGGCAGAAAACGCAGATCAGCCAACGTAGAGATGGCGTATAGTAGGAGAGATGGAGAGGGTGGGGCTTTACTTAAAGCAATGCCATTACCCAGAGAGGCCACATTTCTAAGTCTCTCTCTGTGAACATTGAATAAAAGACATTGGTAAGAGCTTCTTGCATATTCATGCTCAGTGGACATGGAATGTTGAGTGACATGGGGAATCTAGGGAAAGGTGAAATGGAAGGAGTGGTGGTAATTCAGAACAGGGCGACTCCACTCTCCAAGTCCCACATGTTGGTGCAGCAAAAGCAGTCCAGAGTTTCCTGATATCATTCAGAATGCTCTACTTTAATGAATGGCATCCTCTCCTCCCCCAGTAGCCTCAGAGTCAAGAAGAACGAACAGTTCATATTTTATGGCTTTTTATTCAGTCATCTGGCTGCAAGACAAAAGATCCAGGTTTCCACGCATAGGAGATGTTGGCTACTCAGAGTCCCTCCTTTTCAGTCTCCCACAACATCTTGGAAACCTATGGGAAGTTACAGGAATCACATCCCTCCGCATTCTCTGTTCTTGAATGTGGAGGGACCTGTGAGCCTTTGGACTAGGAGGGTCTCCCATACTCTTCAGGGAGGTCTCTGCTATCTGCTCTCTAACTTCTCCCTCCTCCACTATCACGTAACTAGGCAATTCCTCATTCAGTTGTACATCATCCCTGTCTCCCTCTCCTCCTGAAACTGCTGGAGCCAGGGAGGGAGAAACTTCCCACTCCTCCTCCTCTTCTGAGAGGAGCTGATCAGACCGAGGGCTTGTTTCCCATTCCTCCTGTTCAGTCCAGTCCCTGACAAGTATTAGAAAACTCTGGACTGCTTTTCATTCAGTAACGTGTGGGACTTGGGCAAACTGAGCTGATACGCTATGTTCTTCAGCCATCTTGAGACTATCATGTATTTTAATGTCTTTTTAATCTCCTGTTGGAAGCCGCCCACAGTGGCTGGGGAGGCTCGGCCAGATGGGCGGGGTATAAGTAATAAATTATTATTATAAATTATAGTATGAACAAGACCACATAGCTGGTCTGGTACTGGTTTTTACTGTCATTAGTAGAAGAACCAGCGGTACAGAACCTGTGGTCCTTCAGATGTTGCTGGACTCTTGCAACTTCCATCAGTGCCAGACAGCATGGCCAGTGGTCAGGGATGATAGGAGTTGTAATGCAGCTACATCTATAGCAGGGGTGTGTGTTAGGAGATCTTAACATCTTGGGTGAATTAGATTGAAGTAATAGCTAACACTTACTGGAATTCAAAGGCTTTATTCATGCAGAAACAATTTAAAGGAATAATAATGATGAGAGATGGAAACAACAGACATCTTGTCTTAACAAGCTAGGAGGGAACAACAAACAAAAAGCTCAGCTTTGACTGATATTTATTATTATTATTATTATTAGTGCTATTTTTCTAGAAAAAGAAGTGCCGGAACTCACCATGAACACCTCCTTTGTTCTCTTATAATGGCAATGGCCTTCACTTGAGAGGTATTGGAACTGAGTTCCAGTGACTTCCAGCTGAAAAAAGCCCTAATGGTTATTACTATTAAATTTATATACCTGGGCTAATCATGCGCTCCCAGCTTAGCCTACATAACAGGGTTAATGTGAGGAAAGTGGGGTGGGGGAGACCATTGACATTGCTTTGAGCTCCTTGGAGGAAAGGTGGAATATAAATAAAATGTATTAAGAATAAATCAGATGAATTAAACATTTTTAAATTAAACATGTTTAAATTGGAATGAGCACAGTCCAGTCCAAGGGGCACATTTCTGTCCCATTGTTTTCAGCTGGAGAGATCTAAGCAAATGCTCCCACTGAAAGCAATGTGATTTACAAACATTTGCTGGATCGTGACCCTTTTAAAGCACACACACATCAGCAGATCAGTATCATTCCTGTTCATTTGCACAAATTTGTGATTCTTGTCTCTAAAAAAATATTTAAAAAAGGGAAACTCTAAAGACAAACATTCAAAGCCAGGCTCTTTACTTCCTGTCTTTTAGATTTTTCTAACATGTAAATCGACCATTACAAAGAGGATTAACTACCAGAATTGAGTGACTGGACTGCAACATTCAACCCCATTTTCTATTCACAGCCAGGCAAGACCAGGTGCCCAGAATCCTAATGCCCATCTTTTGAGTTTGAGCTTATCTGATCTGCATACTAAACACAAACTTCAATTGTTTTTCATCTTTAATCCATTGGTGGCCTTAAGAATGGAGTATTTTAGTGCTAATTGTCCTTTAAACAGCTAGAAGAAAATCTGAAAGCAATTGGGAAGCCAAACACACATTTTACTGAAGGACAGGGATTTTAAAAGAATCTACTTACTTGGTTTCATGTTGCCGTTTATCCGTGACACCACAGTTTACAGGAAATTATGAGATTCTACTCTCTGAGCAAAGCTACAGTCCCAATATCAGTCACTTTTTCTTGAAAGTTCATTGTTAAATTATTGTGCTATAGTTATACATACATACACACACACATACCAGTGTCATTCAACACTTTTGTGTAACAGTAATGATACATACTTTGCAAACTTTTTTCCCCAATTTGTTTTTCTTCTTATGGCATGCTAATTTTGATTTAATTTTTTTAAGTGTATGCTTTATTATGCCAATAATTATGATGCATATCCCAGTTCTGCACAAATCTGTTTTTAAAAATTGCCTAGGTTTTATCATCCCTCTGTAATCCGTGAGATTTGTTATCATTGCATGCTCATGCATTTATTTTTTTACTCTGCAGAGCACATATTTGTAACTACAATTATATATGTCATGAGATTAGTTCTCTTCACTATGTGGTTTTTAATGTAAGGTGCTTCAAATACAGAGACAGCAGCATATAACTATTGCTTGGAAATTCTTTTTTAAAAAATCACTGAAGTTTTGAAATCAGTGGAAAAATCAGTGCAGTTTTGAATAGTTCAGCCCACCATCTTGATTCATAATGGCGTCTGGTTGTATCCAAACATAGATAAAAGCCTGCTCCTTGATCTCAGGAACCATCATGCAAAATTTGGTTACAATATCCTAAGAGGTGTCCAAATACATAGGCAACAGACAAACATGGTCCTTTCCAAAATATATAGTAGAAAATAAACAAGTAAGCCTCCACCGATTTCAGTGGGATTTACTTCCAGTGGGAGCTATTTCCAAAGAGATATGCTTAGCATTGCACCCTCTATTACTGACATTATTCGGGCTCAACATTCGTATAGGACTTTCTCTTGTTCTAAGTTCTTTACACAGCTCCTTGTGCTGCAGTTCTTACAGGAACCCTGAAAGGCAGGCCAGTATTTACCTCCTCAGTGATGCTGCTGCTTAAGATAGCATTGTGCCAAACTAAGTCATAATCTGAGTAAATCCATTGAAATAAATATATATGACTATATTATAAAGTCCATTGATTTCAGTGGGTCTACTCTGATTATGAGGGATGCAGGTGGCGCTGTGGGTTAAACCACAGAGCCTAGGACTTGCTGATCAGAAGGTTGGCGGTTCGAATCCCCGCGATGGGGTGAGCTCCCGTTGCTCAGTCCCTGCTCCTGCCAACCTAGCAGTTCGAAAGCACGTCAAAGTGCAAGTAGATAAATAGGTACCGCTCTGGCGGGAAGGTAAACGGCATTTCTGTGAGCTGCTCTGGTTCGCCAGAAGCGGCTTAGTCATGCTGGCCACATGATCCGGAAGCTGTACGCCGGCTCCCTCGGCCAGTAAAGAGAGATGAATGCCGCAACCCCAGAGTCATCCATGACTGGACCTAATGGTCAGGGGTCCCTTTACCTTTACCTTACTCTGATTATGACTTAGCTCTGTACAACTATCTATGAACACTTACCTAGGAGTAACCCACTTTGAACACAATAGGGCATGCATAAGTACGTGCTTTTAGTCACGAGACATAACATTAGCCCTCAACACAATAAAAGCAAGGCCATCCCTTTTAAAAGACTCCCTTGGTCAATTTTGTGGTATTCTGGTGTCTTTACAAGGTTTCTTTGGACTTGTGCTGTGATCCTAATAAAACGTCTGAGCAGCTGGCTTAGGAAGGGGTGGGTAGAATAAACCAGCACTACCACAAAGTTATGGGGCTATTTATTGTCTGCTGTTCTGAGCTGTACTTGTGCAAGGGTGCGTTGGGGAATGTGTTAGTGCATTGTCAAACTTACGGCAAAACACTGGAGGAGTATCCAGTGATCAGGTACTGTAAAACATTCGCCCACACAGCTTCTTGGTTATCAGACTTTCGAAATGTGACACTGTCACATGATAAGAGTTCTGGCATGGCCACCGACAGACACACAGTAGTCCTTTTGTTGTTATCTAGGGCTGAAATCAGTTGCATTAGGAGCCACAAATCTACAGTTTCTTTCTGTGCTTAAAGCTCATTGTATGTAAATGCAAACAGATGCGAATGTGTAGAGGGGAGATCCCAAGATTCGCCGAGGTGCTGGGATAAAATGACTCATGAATAGTGCAAAGGCTTAATCTTTCTGCCAAAGCTCTCCTGTCGAGGATGTCAGTACTGATACCTTTTGTCAGTTTTTCATGAGACTTGCCAGACCGGCTTCAAACATACAGTCTGTTTATTCAACTGAATCTACAGCACTTGGACAGCTCTCCTCATCCTTCAGCCTGCTGGAAAACGTTGCCATCAGTCTAAATTCTGTTAATCTATCTGTTACTGAAAGATATGGGTGATGCATGTTGGAACAACAGTGTGGAGGGGGAGGATTGAGCAAGGAGAACGCAGTATGAATTCTAATATTAAAAGCAGGCCTGGCACCAGCACAGGGAAGATGGGTAAGTGACAGGCAGGGGCGGAAGAAGGGGGGAGCGGTCGGGGCGGTCCTCCCTGGGTGTCACCACTGAGGGGAGTGACAAAATGGCGGCTGGCACTCACCATGGGGCCTGCAGCATGCCCAAGCCACACGTCTCTCCTGGGAGTGACACAGTGGCTTGGGCGCCCACAGGCTCCGCACTGCCCCAAACAGTCTGCCCACTGCATCCCCCCCCCCCAGCTGTAGGGCGGCTGAGAGGGAGGAGGCAGGCAGACTCCTCGGAGCCCCACAGAGTGTCCTGCCCCAACTCGCCCCACTCCGTGAGGGGCTGGCCCCACCCCTGGGTGCAGGGCACACGCACCACCCCAGGCACCTGACCGGCTTGCTCCGCCACTGGTGACAGGGCCCCAGCAAGAACCGACAGCTCCTGTCATCGCTAGGGATGTAGTTCAGCTGGGAAGTGTAGCCTTGTCAGGAGAATACAGTGGTACCTCTGGCTGCGAACGGGATCCGTTCCGGAGCCCTGTTCGCAACATGACCAGAACACAACCCGCGACTGCACGGGTCGTAATTTGCCACTTCTGTGCATGCGCGTGACATCATTTTGAGCGTCTGCGCATGAGTGAGCAGCGAAACCCGGAAGTAACCCGTTCTGTTACTTCCTGGTTGCCACGGGACGTATCCTGAAAGAACGTAACCTGAACCGAACGTAACAAGAGGTATGACCGTAGTGGCCATCTATTAACTCTGAGCATCCTTAACGAACTACAGCTCCCAGAATCCTTTGGGGGGAGCCATGGCTGTGTAAAGTGTACCATGGTGGTTTAAATGTATGGTGGGCATGTCCCCTAAGTTAGCTCTGTCTATCACCTACTCTCTGCAGTCTCAGCTGGCAGCAGCCACCACGGCCCCAAAGTTATGATCTGCAGCACAGAACAAAACGCGTCACAGCCCTGGATTCCGGGTAGGGTTTAAAGGCTTGGGGTTTTTTTGTTCACAGGAATATCTGCTTGTATTTTGTGCTATATGACCATCCTCCAGAGCTTCCAGGAATTTGCAGTCTCACTGGCAACCAGCCAGCACTTTGTCGAGTGAACAGCTGTGCGATGGGTCTGCTCACTTACTATGGATCTCCCTTGAGGCAGATCAAGATGCATTATATGAAACCAGAGTAGGCACTCAGCCAGCCAAGCTGATAGCCTGCAGAAATGAATGAAAAGGCAGCAAAAGCAAAACAAAAAACAAAACCCTCAACAGGGAACATGATGAGGTGAGTGCATAACTGTGTTGCAAGTGGTCTGTTACAAGAAACACAAGCAAAGGGGTGCGACAGCTTGCGGGGGGGGGCCTTAGTAGAAGAGTGCTCTGGAACATATGTATCCCAGCCCTAGAGGACGTAATGATTTCCCCATATAATATGAGGGGTTTCTACCAGATTGTAAGATTATAGGAACATAAGAGGAGCCTGCTGGAGGCAGAACATACCTATCATACCTAGTAACCATTGATACAAGGGATGCGGGTAGTGCTGTGGTCTGAACCACTGAGCCTAGGGCTTGCCGATCAGAAGGTCAGCAGTTTGAATCCCCGCGACGGGGTGAGCTCCCATTGTTCGGTCCCTGCTCCTGCCAACCTAGCAGTTCGAAAGCATGAATTGCAAGTAGATAAATAGGTACCACTCCAGCGGGAAGGTAAACGGTGTTTCTGTGCACTGCTCTGGTTCACCAGAAGTGACTTGGTCATGCTGGCCACATGACCCGGAAGCTGTACGCCGGCTCCCTCGGCCAATAAAACAAGTTGGGCGCCGCAACCTCAGAGTCGTCTGCGACTGGAGCTAATGGTCAGGGGTGCCTTTACCTTTACCTTTAAGCATTGATACTTTTATCCACCATGAATTTGTCTAGTCCTGTTTCAAAGCCATCCCAGTCGGTGGCCATCATTGCCTCTTGTGATGGCAGATTCCATAGTTTAACTCTGTGCAATGTGTTTTAATTGCAGAATGCACAAAAAGTACACATTTCCTGCAAAAGAGACACAAAACTCTTGCGACTATGCATAAAGCAAATGCTCATATTTACATTTGTTTGCCATCACGGTTTGTTAGCTCATGAATGCAGATTGAAAAAGTTTACAGCATTTTAAAAGAAGGAGAAGGATGTTACAAAATTAGAAACAAAATGGGGAGCCACAGCTCCAACTGTCTGGAGCTAGAAATCTGAATATTTCAGCTCACTCTGAACAGTTGTAAGAAGAATCCACTTGGTTGGTGCATTTTCTGAGTGTGTGAGTATATTAATAGTTGCCATGCAACCCCTTGTTGCCATAGCAATTGTAAACAAATTAGTTATGTGACTGAAGCTTCCATTTGGGTTGAGAATGGCCCTATGGGCAATTCCTGTCATTAGTGAAAAGTGAAAGAATTTTTTAAAAAAAGAAACATGCTCTTCCATCCAAGACACATAAAAGCCTGCTTTTGAGAGTCCTTTTCAAGCTGTTGAGATGGCTGGATTCTAACCAAGTTCAATGGAAGAGCAAACGTCTCATGAAAATATTAAAAAATATTGACTGTTTAAAGCCAAAGCCATGAATCTCCATCTTTATCTCCCTTTTTTCTTTTTAAAGGGGGGGGGATTTTTTTTTCAAGAATTAATATCTACACAAGAAAGCTGCACACAAAGCAATACCACTTGCTTTAGCACACACAGCAACCTGGGGGGTAGGTCACACTGAGCGGTGGCCCATTCAACACAGCTATTTTCACACATTAGCTAAACATGGCAGGGTGGGAGGGAGTTTCCATTCCCAAGCTGCAAATATTTCTCTGAAGCTGTGAACAGATCCCACGTACATAGAGGGCCCTCGAGGACTGGTGGGGTTTTTGTGGGGTGGGGTGCATTCTGCAGCTTGTCACTGACAGAGTAAGAACAGACCATCCACACACAATTCCGCTTTATTAGTTGTTCTGTGATGGTTCCCAAATGGCCACATTCATACATTGAAGGCACTATGACACCAGACCCTCCAAGTGTCCCTATTTTCCAGGGGCATCCCTGATTTAGAGAAGCCGCCCCGGTTTCTGATTTGATCCTGGAATGTCCCACTTTTCCTTAGGATGTCCCTATTTTCATTGGAGAAATGTTGGAGGCTATGGAATTATCCAATCCCCGAGCCGTCTGAAGGCAATCCTGTGTAGGGAAGGTGTTTTTTTTAATGTTTAATGTTTTACTATGTTTTTATATATGTTGGAAGCTGCCCAGAGTGGCAACCCAGTAATATGTAAGGGGTATAAATAATAAAATTATCATTATGGAATGGGATGTCCCTATTTTAATTAGAGAAATGTTGGAGGGTATGTGATATCACTTTCAACTGGAATGCTTTCACCCAAAGAATCCTGGGAGCCCTATTTTTTTAAGGGTGCTGAGAGTTGTTAGGAGACTCCTATTCCTCGGCCGGAGTTACAATTTCCAGAATCAATCCCCTTTCCCTGGGAACTTTGGGTACTCTCAGCAGCCTTAATGAACTACAGCTCCCAGGAATCCTTGGTGGAAGCCATGATTTTTAAAAATGGTATCATAGTACTTTTAGAAGACATCTGAAGGCAGCCCTGTTTAGGGAAGCTTTTAATGTTTAATAGACTATTGTATTTTAATATTCTGTTGGAAGCCGCCCAGAGTGGCTGGGGAAACCCAGCCAGATGGGCCGGGTATATTGTTGTTGTTTAGTCATTTAGTCGAGTCCGACTCTTCGTGACCCCATGGACCAGAGCATGCCAGGCACTCCTGTCTTCCACTGCCTCCCGCAGTTTGGTCAAACTCATGCTGGTAGCTTCGAGAACACTATCCAACCATCTCGTCTTCTGTCGTCCCCTTCTCCTTGTGCCCTCCATCTTTCCCAACATCAGGGTCTTTTCCAGGCAGTCTTCTCTTCTCATGAGGTGGCCAAAATACTGGAGCCTCAGCTTCAGGATCTGTCTTTCCAGTGAGCACTCAGGGCTGATTTGCTTAAGAATGGAAAGGTTTGATCTTCTTGCAGTCCATGGGACTCTCAAGAGTCTCCTCCAGCACCATAATTCAAAAGCATCAATTCTTCGGCGATCAGCCTTCTTTATGGTCCAGCTCTCACTTCCATACATCACAACTGGGAAAACCATAGCTTTAACTATACGGACCTTTGTTGGCAAGGTGATGTTGTAGCACCCTGCTTGTGGTTAACGCTTAGCTGGAATGAAATATTCAACACAGCAATAGAGAAATTAAAATAATAATTTATTTGTCAGACAAATAAATGATAGACACAGTGGTATATGGTTACCAAAGCTCTGCCTGCCCTCCAGCCCTGATGGCCAGCACTTATATTTCCTCAACCCAGCCCCCTTGCTCCTCCGTTGGCTGCCTGTGTCCAATCAGCCTGGTTGAAATTCCTATTGGCTGTTTGCTAGAACCAATCATAAAAGATACACCCATTTCCTATTACCTTTTATGGGAGACAAAGAGCTATATTTCCTTCTATCCATAAATGGCAAACAAGTAGCCATATACCTTACATTTGCCTTGACAAGGCACCTTAATTACCAGATCACCTTTTGCCCCTTTTGCCCCTGCATTCCAAAACAAATGGCTAAAACAGATGGCTCATGGTATTAAGTTCTATCTAAACAGAGATCTTACTATTTACCAAGTCTTAATTAGTGTTTTTGCAGCTTGATTGTATTCTGTAATATGTAGGGTCAGTGTAACCTTTGCTCCCAGCCTGTATTTCCCTTTTACAACCTTGAGAAACTTGTCTCCTGCTACTGCTATAAATCAGGGGGGCCCTTGTCCAGGAGGATAAACAACTGCCAAAGTCCTTAGCCAGCTGGTTTTCTGCCTGGCATGAAACATTTGCAAATCTTTAAGCTCATTTTAAAATACAGGCCTTGATCAGATGCCTCAATGTCTCTGCTTTTTAAGATGCTGTCTAGGTTTGTCATTGCAAATATATAATAATAATAATAATAATAATAATAATAATAATAATAATAATGTGTCACAGCCCTAATGAAAGTCTCATTTCTCTGAATTTTCCAGCGCAGTTCCCCAGCCAAGTAATGTGTACATGAATGCGTACATGAGGGCAAAGTGTGCATTGAAATGCATGTATTTGTGAAAGTGACATTCTAAAAGTGCATGGTATTAGAGAAAATTGCTTTGCAAAAATGTGTGTATTAGGCAAAATTGCATACCAAAAAATGTTTTTATTAGGAGAAATGAATTTTAAAGGGGATTTAAAATAATAATAATAATAATAAGTAAATTGCTGCAGAAATGTGTAGAGAAGTATTTAAGAATGGAAAACGAAGAACTTGAGAGAACTGAAAGCAACAGATCCGACCATCTCTAATCCAGATCTAGGCCACCTTCACTCCATACAAACCATGACCACTTAAAGTGGTATCATAGTGCTTTTAATATATGGTGTGAATACAGCCCTAGCTTCAACTGTGATGCTCTCAGCCTAACCTACCCAACAATGTTGTTGTGAGACTGACATGTTTTCCGGGCTCTTTGTTTCTTACACTTTTATCTAGCTCCTTCTCCAAAGCTGTGGAAGATCAGCAGAGAAGTGTTCTTGGACCCTCCGAATGGTAAAGGCTTGTCATTTATCACACGCAGGACAAAAAGTTGGCAGCCTATTGCATCACTATTTACCCCCTCGTATTCAAAGCCCAATCAATAACTGAGATGAAAGGGCTTGTAATAACGATGAAAAGTAGGACAGACAAAGTAATCATTGCTGCCAAGGCAGTCGCAAACTGAATGGCTGGACTGAGCGTGTTGCCCAGAGTTGTAAGGGAAAGAGAAAGCCTAGAGAAATGTGGTCCAGTCAGTGTTAGTCAGCTTGCAAAACTCATGTTACATATACCAAGAAGATAAGTGTGCAAGCAGCATAACACGAAGCTATAGAAACAAGAAGCCCCATAACTTCTTTCTTAACTTATTATGGAATGTACCAAGTAGATATTATTTCACACTTGGCTTGGTTTTCGTGGAAGGTTCTTGAGACCCAGTCTCACTAAATTCATTGTTGGTGGGTATTACTACAGGTGGAATTAAGACAAAACTGCTTTGGACGTCTAGTATCTGGATGATGCAGACTTTTCAAAAAAATCCAATGTGTTCAAATTAAAATTACTCCTCAATCACAGAATCCAACTTCATCAAACCTCTGTCAACAGCCTTCATACTGGAATCAAAACTTTCTAGCATTCTCCATTGGTCATGCCAACCTGTAACCGCTGATCTCCATTAAATATTTATTCACAGAAGTCAAATTGAATAGCAGCTACTAGCTCCCCCTTAGATTTAAACCCGTTTCAGTCCTAAACACGATGCATTCATCTTGGTGTTTTCTAATTTCGCACAGAATGAACACCCTCCCTCTGATGCTTCTTATAGAAACCAGGTTTCGGCATATTTGTATGATGACATGATTAATTGAGGGATGGAATGATTAAGAGATGGATTTACTTCAGTTAAAACCAGCATTTTCTCCCCCAAATGGAATTTCTTGTGAAATATTTGCATCCATATAGTACTCTATCCTAGTTTGTATGTAAACATGGGTATCAAGTGAGTAAGTATACTGAGTGAATGGAATTCTGAATTATGGAGTTTGATGTTTTATAAATTGCATTATTTATAGCACTCGATGTTTTCCATACGGCATTTAATTTTTATTGTTTTACACATTCTTTTTTGCTTTTTCTTCGTATATGGCTTTGCAATCATTTCTGAAGAAAAACAACCTATACATATTTGAAACAATCAACCAACCAAACAGATGTATCTGTATGTGAACATCTCTGTTTCCAGTATTTTAACAGTGGGATGCAGGCAACAGGCAGAAGAGCTGGATCAACCATCAACTGAGAGCCTGTCTTCTTTACCCACCTAAACTGAAAAGGTAGGGAGAGGGAGAGGGACCCAGAGAAGAACTTCCAAATGTGACGTTAATGACCATACACAGGTTCCTATGGAAGGAAGTTGTCCCTTACTCAGGTGACCTTAAGCCAGGAAATAGAAATAAAAGCAAACATCAACCTCCCCTTAGACTTAAATTTATTTAAACTTTAAATATATTTTATAAACATTTCAAAGACCACCCCCCCCCCTTCTTTTTACCACACCCTTTAAGTGACAAGCTCTCAGAACAGCTTGTATATGATCAATGAAAACGAATAACAAATGATTGAAACAATACAATGTTCCATGCAGGACCAGCCTGGGACAAGATGGTGCCCCTCTCTATTGCATAAGCAAAAGCTAAATGTACCTCCAGCTGGGCCTTACTCCAGCCCTGGCAACAGGACAGCACTCTCCATTATACCTGAGGGCAGAGACATATGTTAAGAGGTGCAGGGCAGGCCATGTGGCACACACAACTCTGTTTTCCAGTGCCTCCCTACCACTCCCTGCCTCTCAGCATCTGCTGCCTGAGGCAGTTGCCTCACTCCGCCTAATGGTAGGACCAGCCCTGGTCCCATATGGCTTTTCAAAACTAGCCTGATGGTAACAATTTAACTCACTGGCTACTTTATGGCTTCTACCTTGCAAGGCAGTTGGTTCTGGTGGCCTCTGAGAGGGGAGGAAGGGCCCAGCACAAGCCAGGGAAGAAGCAGCCAGTGGAGATGACAACAAGGGCATTTCCTTTCTCTGGCTACTCTTCCTGGCAAATGGAGAACATAGGATATCACAAAGCCAGTTTTTCAGGTTCTACAGAGTTTTGCTTTGTGGGTCATCAACTGCGTAATGGCAGTCATAAAGCGTATAACAACACTTGTTCACATTGGGCAGCAGCCTTGCAACGGTTTGCTCAGAACCAGTGACTCTGACTCCAAATTCCTAAACTTGGGATTCCTAGATCCCTATCAGGTAGGTGCAGTTTGCACTGGCCAAATGTCAGCCTGCTGGCTATGCCAAATTAATGTCTTGTCAGCAGAAGGTCAATGTTGACTAGAATCACAAATAAGGGAGGGAGAATCTGTCAATTTCTGTTCTCTCCATTTCTTATATTTTCCAGTCAGTTCTGCACATTTTGCAGCAATTTATGACTATTTCATTTTTTAAAAAAACCTAATGAAAATTCATCAGCTTTTTAGTGTGGATTCTGCTGTCAAACATTTTAATACGCAATGCCAAACATTTTAATATGCACTTTTGACTAATGTACACATTTTTGCAAGCAATTTTCCCTAATATAACGCAATTTTGTATGTTATTTTCATTAATATATTCATTTTAATGCACTTTCACCTCTAACATGTGCATTTTTGTAAATATTCTTTGTTGGACACCTGCACTGAAAAATTTGGGTAAGTGTGAATTTGAAAATATAGCTGTGTTTCAGTTAGCATATTGTTTTGGAAAGTATGAATTTGAGAGGTTTAATTGAGTACTGAAATGAATTTCTCCTCCTTAATAGGGGTGGTATTAAGAGCAGACTAAGTTTGGTAGGGCAGTTCCCCATTCATTCTAATGGACCACTGTTGCAATGGTGACTTTGCAGATTAATGGCTAAAAAGCAGACTCTGAACTGGGGACTTGCTGGATCACAGCTCACATTCTAGGACAATATATTTCACCAGCTCAAAATCACCAAGTTACTTCTTTTAAAACCAAAAATTATTAAATCTGAATGGGACTGGCTGTAGATTTTACACAACTTGCAGGAGTCTATAATTTCCTTCTCGTTATATTAGCTTATCTGTCTGTTTCACCAGAACCATCCCAATGCTGGAAAGAAGGCACATTCCACGTCAAAGTAGCGATTTTGCTAGGAGACAAGAACAGGGCAACAAACATCATTGACTATCCAAAGTCATTGCACATTCATTTCAGGGATATTTGACTCACTACCGTGCCTACAGACAAAGAAGACGAGAGAGGACAGTTGTACGAGGGCTAGGAAAGATTGGCTTCAATGGGGTGGCCCAGCATAATTGCATCTCTGTAAAAATTAGTGAAGGGTGATCATCCCACAATGCAAGGGTTTGGATGCTCTTCTAAACATGCAATTATCCCATCTCTCAAAGAACTGAGTGGGAGATTATCCTGCACCAGCAAGCATTAGTCCATGGAATCAATTATCAATGCTAGATGAACTTTGTACAGGGCAAACCATGGCAAGAAAAGTTATTGGCATCTGCCCCCCTCCCCGTTCCACTGCCCCATGACAACAGTGCCTTTGACCAGCCTGTCTTCTTCCTGACCTTCCAATCTACTGGTTTCCCCCTTTTTGTGCTGACTGTATATTTAAATAGTTGAGTGTGATCAATCCACACCAGCTACCATGTTTCTGAATTTCCAATCTGCTATGGCAGTCTGCCTCTGGTGGTCTCCACCGGAACTGAGGAAAGGACAATGCCGCTATGAGATGTATGAGCATCGTATTGCCAGGCTGCCCCAGATGACCTACCCATTCTAAGGTTACTGACAGTCCTGACAATGCCCACTGCAGAAGGCTCTCCTGGCCCACCAGGTCGCTGGGTGCAGCCAACCTGTAAATTCCCCACAATGCCTTGAGTTAGGATCATCACTATTTACATGCGGCTTTCCCAGTGTATCCTGCCAACCTAGCAGTTTGAAACCACGTCAAGTGCAAGTAGATAAATAGGTACCACTCCAGCGGGAAGGTAAACGGCGTTTCCGTGTGCTGCTCTGGTTCGTCAGAAGCGGCTTAGTCATGCTGGCCACATGACCAGGAAGCTGTCTGCGGACAAACGCCGGCTCCCTTGGCCAGTAAAGCGAGATGAGCACTGCAACCCCAGACCTCATTCACGACTGGACTTAATGGTCATCAGTCCCTTTACCCTTTACCTTTACCTTGCCAGTGTAATTCATGCTCAAAGTGGTTCACAATGACTATTTTTATGTTATTGTTGGCATCCATCTATCTCAGGAAACAATGGAGGAGTGCATCTTTGGTACTGAGGTCAAACTGTTCTTTCCCAGAGTGACAGCGAGGGCTCCGAGGACCAAGGGGGGTGGCAGGCAGAAAGAGAATGAGGCTTGCTTTCTTCACATGCATAGAGGGTGAAGCAAGCCCCTGCCGTCCTGGAATGCTGGTCGTAAATTTCCAGGACAGCGTAAAGCAGGCAGAGGGGCCGCACCTCTCAGACATGCTCTCAGGGGAGGAGGGGCAAACTGGAAAATCTGCTCCTGAGTCTCCTCCTACTAGGAGGGTGGGCAGAGTCCAGGCTTGGCGTCAAGGCCACAGAAGGAGGAGCATTCAATGGCGTATATCCTGCTGGAAAAGAGCCCACCCTCCAGTGGGCTCAACTGACCCATCGAGTGATGAAGATTGAGCCGTGTGCTCGGACTGAGCTACTGTGTAAATACCGATAAATCTGAACATTATAAATCTGCCAGCTTGCCGTCTCTTGGTGTGAGAGGGAGATTGTAAATCCTGACACAAGGTTGCAGCGCCTGCTGTGGCTGTAGAGACTGACGCGGGAAAGGCGTGTTTTCTTTTCTTGCTGCTGTTTGTGCTGCTGCAGATGCACCATGGCGTCTCTTCTCTCCTCCCTTTGGTTACAAGTGTAATTACAAGAATATGAGAGACTGCATGGGAGGGCTGCAGTGCATTTGCTTTCCATGCAAAAAGGTCCCAAGTAGGTCCACTAGGTAGGGCTGGGAATATTTCCTGCCTGAAACCCTTGAGAGCTGCTGGCAGTCAGTGCAGAAAATACTGAGCTACATGTAGCATTGGTATGCCTTCCTGCTACTAAAACACAGGTATAGTTCTGTGAAATAATTGTGGCATCTGCTCTAGTCTGATAAAATTAAATTTATGTTCGGTTTATGCACACACACACATGCCAACATGCTAAATGTACCGTATTTTTCACTCTATAAGACGCACCAGGCCATAAGACGCACCTAGTTTTTGGAGGAGGAAAACAAGAAAAAAAATATTCTGAATCCCAGAAGCCAGGACAGCAAGAGGGATCGCTGCACAATGAAAGCAGCAATCCCTCTTGCTGTTCTGGCTTCTGGGATAGCTGCGCAGCCTGCATTCGCTCCATAAGATGCACACACATTTCCCCTTACTTTTTGGGAGGGAAAATAAGTCTTATAAAGCAAAAAATATGGTATTTATTATTGAACCTGTCTGGATGATTTCACATGCAAGACCCCCAGCGTGCCTTCTGAAGAAAGCCCCCCAAATAACTATGTAGTGCCCTGCAAACACTTTTTCTATTTACACAGCTGCTCTGCTGCCGAACGAGAAGCGAGTTATTCTGCTTTTTTTAAAAAAATCATAATGGAATTTCCCGTGCTCTTTTTGAACACCGCTGTGCATCCTGAGCGTGGGGCTCTCGGCAGGAAGTAGTTCATGGGCATTTCGGAGGAAAAGGAAAAGAAAGTAAACCCTTTCATTGTGCAGTGTTAAAGGTGCCCGAATGGAGCGACGAGTTCTGAGAACTGCAGGGCTGTGGGAGAGTTGTTTTAACGGAGCAATATCCCACTGTGGGCAGTGAATGTCCCTGCAGCCACTGGGGTGCTTATCTTGAGCACTCGACCGAATGGAAGAGTTCTAAAATGACTTGGAGGGCTTAGAAAACAGTTCAGAAATGTAAAAGAAAGTTCAGGAAAGGAAACTCAAAGACCTTTTAGGAGAGGAAGACAGGGCACTGCCTTAGTCTATCTGACTCAGTAGTGTTTCCACTGACTGGCAGTGGTTCTTAAGGGTTTCAGGCAGGGAACACTCCCAGCCCTCCATAAAGATGCTAGGGACTGAGGATGGGAATTTCTGCATGTGAAGCCAATGTACTGACCCTGACCTAGGGCCCTCCCCACTGTGGATGTCCTGCGCACTTCATGGCATTGCTACTATTTCAAGAGTTTACAACATCCTTCTGAAAAATGAGTTACAGATCTGACCAGGCAAATCAAGCACTGTGGAAATGCACCAGCAAAAGATGGACCAACAATTTAGTCATTTGTTTATTTCGTGAAGTTTAAATTCCACCTGATTGTTAGAGAAAAAGAAAGCCTCAAAGTATTTTACAAATAGAATAAAACCATGTAAGTATTGGTAAACAGAGTTAAACACAAATATTTACTATGAAACTTACAAAAGATAATTAAAATCAAGGGCAGACTTTAAAAAAGATGGATTAAAACATTCTACATATCTGGGTAGGCTTGCCTAATACTTTGGCCACCTCATGAGAAGAGAAGACTCCCTGGAAAAGACCCTGATGTTAGGAAAGGTTGAGGGCACAAGGAGAAGGGGATGACAGAGGACGAGATGGTTGGACAGTGTTCTCGAAGCTACCAGCATGAGTTTGACCAAACTGCGGGAGGCAGTGGAAGACAGGAGTGCCTGGCGTGCTCTGGTCCAGGGGGTCACGAAGAGTCGGACACGACTAAACGACTAAACAACAACAACCAGAAATGTTTTCAGGGGGTGCTGAAATGAATACAGCGACGTTCCCTGTCTGATATCAATAGGCAGGGAGCTCTAAAGTCTAGGTGCTGCCACACTAAAAGACCAATTTCCTACAAATGCAGAACAAGTATTATATGGTGCCAGTTCCATAGATCAAAGCAGTCCAGTGGGGATATATGGAGTAAGACGATCTCACAAGGGTGAGGGAGAGGAAAAACCCAAAGGGAGAGCATGTTTAGACTGGCGATAAGCCATGGGAAATTACAAGATCTTGTAATAGCACTACACATGTGACTTGAGATCATTTGGATGGAGTGGATCAGAAAGGTACAGCAACAAAAAATGTGAAGAGAAAACCATTTGTTTTATTTATTTGTTTATTAGACTTATCTCCTGTGCTTCATCACAATATCTAAGGGCAGTTCACAAGACACAAACAAAGTCTGGTGGGCACTGGGGTAGTCTGAAACAATGGCCAAGCCACAGGCAGGCTCCCAAATAGGAGTTCACAGCAACTTTGCTCCTCCCTGCTACCCCATGCTAAGTCAAGGTTTGGTTTTGCGTGTTGTCCGAACTGGGACTTGCGGGTTGCTCCCTATTGGATAGCATTGTGCCAAAATCTGCCCTTCAGTTACTCAGAAATCTTCTTCCTCTGGGAAAGAGGTTTCCATTTTGCCTGCCTCATTCTCAAAGCACTTGATGATTTCTGTGGAATTTTGGGAGTGCAGGGATTGTCGTCTAGAAAGATAAGCATGACAAAAACCCTTGCATCCCACCCATGAGAATTTCACCAACACCTTGTGATGACCCTTGTAACCATTTTCTTTTCTCAGCAAAAGAGAATTTTTCAGCACAGTGTGAATGCAGGATGAATAAATCAAATGAAATATGGTTTCCCTTTGGTATACCCAAATGTCCTTCCCTCAACAGTGTGAGAGGGAAGATCTTTAAAAATCCCTTCCCATGGACACAAGTGTCCCTGTGACTCTGGAGAGGCTGAGTTGGTGACTCTTGGTCTCCTCTGCTCCTTTCATTGAGATCTGCATAAATCATCCTAAATCTGATAGGCAATTCAGATGTCTTTTATGTCCTCCTACTTCTCTCATTAAAAGAACCTTTTAATGAGGGTGAAAGAGGAGAGCGCAAAATATGGTTTGAAGCTCAACATCAAAAAAACAAAGATCATGGCCACTGGGCCCATCACCTCCTGGCAAATAGAAGGGGAAGAAATGGAGGCAGTGAGAGATTTCACTTTCTTGGGCTCCATGATCACTGCAGATGGTGACAGCAGCCACGAAATTAAAAGATGCCTGCTTCTTGGGAGAAAAGCAATGACAAACCTATACAGCATCTTAAAAAGCAGAGACATCACCTTGCCAACAAAGGTTTGTATAGTTAAAGCTATGGTTTTCCCAGTAGTGATGTATGGAAGTGAGAGCTGGACCATCAAGAAGGCTGATCGCCGAAGAATTGATGCTTTTGAATTATGGTGCTGGAGGATACTCTTGAGAGTCCCATGGACTGCAAGAAGATCAAACCTCTCCATTCTGAAGGAAATCAGCCCTGAGTGCTCACTGGAAGGACAGATCCTGAAGCTGAGACTAATACTTTGGCCACCTCATGAGAAGAGAAGACTCCCTGGAAAAGACCCTGATGTTGGGAAAGATGGAGGGCACAAGGAGAAGGGGACGACAGAGGATGAGATAGTTGGACAGTGTTCTTGAAGCTACCAGCATGAATTTGACCAAACTGCGGGAGGCAGTGGAAGACAGGAGTGCCTGGTGTGCTCTGGTCCATGGAGTCACGAAGAGTCGGTCACGACTAAATGACTAAACAACAACTTCTTCTCTCAGATCAAATTTGCATCTATCACCCTCAGGATGTCCAAGAACTTTGCTGCAGCAAGCAAAAGGAACTGACCTTTGACATTTTAACCTTCCTCTTTGGAGTTTGTATGATGACTGCATTTTTTTTTAACGCTGGTGCCCATTTTACTTTATTCTACACTACTTCCATTTATTTAATTCATTTTTAAAACTTTCCTATACACATCTGGACAATGTGCTCTATGTGTATATTATCCCAGTTTCCTAATGCCGGCCATTGATTTGATGTTTATGCACAGCACGCAGGTACATATACTCTCACTGCGCAATGGCTGCATCCGTGTGAGGGACCACTTGTTCACAACACCCGGCCATGTGAGCTGTCAGCCTGGCTTCTCCAACATCCTTGTACAGGAGCAAGAGTGCAATAAGGCAATGGTTCCCAACTGCTGGTCCACGGGCCCCAAGAGGTCCATATAACCCACCCAGGAGGTCCGTGGCGCCATTCAAATAACAAAAATTACCATAGAGATATCAAAATGTTCAAAAGTAGGGGATCCATGGTTTGGCTTTTGGAAAACAGGGGCTCTGCTGTACTTAGCTAATTGGGAGCTACTGCTGATCACTGAAGAATTGATGCTTTTGAATTATGGTGCTGGAGGAGACTCTTGAGTCCCATGAACTGCAAGAAGATCAAACCTATCCAATTTAAGGAAATCAGCCCTGAGTGCTCACTGGAAGGACAGATCCTGCAGCTGAGACTCCAATACTTTGGCCACCTCATGAGAAGAGAATACTCCCTGGAAAAGACTCTGATGTTGGGAAAGATGGAGGGCACAAGGAGAAGGGGACGACAGAGGACGAGATGGTTGGACAGTGTTCTCAAAGCTACCAGCATGGGTTTGACCAAACTGCGGGAGGCAGTGGAAGACAGGAGTGCCTGGCGTGCTCTGGTCTATTGGGTCACGAAGAGTTGGACACGACTAAACGACTAAACAACAACAAAGCAGTGAGGGCTTTTCTATATGACTACTAGGCTAGTAGCCCACCCATCCACATGTACGCAGCATCTGAACATCATTTCTGTGGGTGTCCAAAGTTTTAAAAAAAGAAATTCAAAGCAAAGTTCATTTGCATCTCAATGCAATCATTTCAGACTCACTTGTGGTGCAGCAGAGCTTCCTCTGCAAAACAATGGTTGGGAAACTTTCTCATACAGAACCTCCTGAACTCAAGAAGCAAACCCACAGAAGGGTTCCTCCACACATCTAACTGATGCTTGGCTCTGGCTGTTGCCACCCACGCAATCCCATTCATGGGGATCGCATGGAACAAAGGAATCGAGACTGTGCATGAAAGCTGGACATTTCCCATTGATGAGAACTTGCTGGAGGTGTGGAACCCTAGTTCATCCTCTGCTTGCTGACTCATTCAAGAACCAGCCTGATGCAGAGGAAATGCTTGTCTCCCCCCTGGCAACTTCTTCTTCCTCCATATGTAGGCCTATCTCCTTGTTAATGATGTTGAATTCTGGTTCTAAAGAAAGGAAAGAGAAACTTGAGTCATATGAATGGCTGCTTTCAATGGGCAGGGGGGTGGGATTTCCCAGCGTATGGAATGGAGTGAGTCCGGAATACTGCTCAATGGGATTCACTCAAAGATCACTTGCCAACACATCACAAGTTTTCAGCTAACACTGGGTGGCAGACAGGACTGGATGGAGACGGGGGTTTTCTGGAGCCAAGCTTTCATAGAACACTTTTAATGAGCTTGTCTCTTGTTTCCCCTGCATTGCTTTGCCTTTTAAATTCTGTTTTCTAAGGTGCCTGTCTCATCTCTCATAGGCTCTTTTCAATTTTAGTACATTAAGCAGACTAAGGGCTATTTTGCATTTCGCTCCTAAGAACGGGATGTCGCCATGTCAAGAAGATTTGGCACTGCTTCCTTTTAGCACGACTAAGAACTTTTTCCCCATTTCCAGTATAAAATGTAGGCATGTTCTGCTTCTTCCTCAGAGTTTACGTACTTAATTTCACCATTGCAATGTTGGAAGAAGGCATGCATTTCACTGAAGCATCTCCGATGGTGTATTTTTAGCCAGTTTCCCTGGGAAGAGGCTTCCACAGATGGGGAACCAAGTGCAGGTCAATTCTGTTTCCAGGGCTGCTGTCTACCAGCTCCATCTGGTACACCAGCTGAGACCCTACCTACCTGTCTCACCAGAGTGGTACATGTTCTGGTTATCTCCCGCTTGGACAAATGCAATGTGCTCTACATGGGGCTACCTTTGAAGGTGACTCAGAAACTACAATTAATCCAGAATGCAGCTGCCAGACTGGTGACTGGGAGCAGGGGCTGGGACCATATAACACTGGTCCTAAAAGACCTACATTGGCTCCCAGTATGTTTCTGAGCACAATTCAAGAAGAAGAAGAGTTTGGATTTGATATCCTGCCTTTCACTCCCCTTCAGGAGTCTCAAAGCGGCTAACATTCTCCTTTCCCTTCCTCCCCCACAACAAACACTCTGTGAGGTGAGTGGGGCTGAGAGACTTCAACGAAGTGTGACTGGCCCAAGGTCACCCAGCAGCTGCATGTGGAGGAGCGGAGACGCGAACCCGGTTCCCCAGATTACGAGACTACCGCTCTTAACCACTACACCACACTGGCTCTCAATTCAAAGTGTTGGTGCTTACCTTTAAAGCCCTAAATGGCCGATATACCTGAAGGAACATCTCCACCCCCATCGTTCAGCCCAGACACCAGTTCTGAAGGCTTCCTGGCTGTTCCCTCAGTTGTGAGAAGTGAAGTTACAGGGAACCAGGCAGAGAGCGTTCTTTGTAGCGGCACCTGCCCTCCTGTCAGATGTCAAAGAGATAAACAATTATACGACCTTCCATAGATATATGAAGGCTGTCATGTTTCAGGAAGCTTTTAATGTCTGATGTTTTATATTCTGTTGGAAGCCACCCAGAGTGGCTGGGACAACTGAGTCAGATGAGTGAGGTACAGGTATGTAATTAAGTAAGTATGTAAGTAAATAATGAGGAGGAGGAGGAGGAGGATGTCATCCAAGATCTTGCTGTCCTGAAGGCTAGTCTACCAGGTCCATGAAAGAATTATTTTCCTCCCTTATCATAACAAGAATATTTTCTAAAAGTCTGCCTACCACATATTCTGAATGCATACTTGCCAAGGATAATCTAAAGCAATGTGGTATTTTATAGAAAACCACATAATGGAATGGCTTGGAATGACCTCAGCCATTGTGACTGGGCTATGTGTATACATGCAGTTTGCATACACAGCATGTAAGACTTTCTGGCATCCTGTTTTCAAAACCTGAAACTGCATTTTCCCTTGCTACCGAATCTGCATATTTTCTCAGAGCTCGCTTCTTTCACCACAATAGACAATATCTCCCCTCCTGCCAAAGAAATGTCCAAATGCTAAAGAGTAGCTATAACAGTCATTACTACAACAGCAACTTTGAGCTACGAGCACTCTTAAATTAGAATTATTGCTGCAAATGATTTGTATATGTCTCGATTGCTGTGATTACTGATTCTGTGACCATAAATGTGTATTTTTGCAAATTCATGCTAACATCAGGCGCTGCATACAATGAACTTTTCCCCTTTTTGGCTGAGTAGTTTAAATGACTTGTGTCCTTTACATACACAACATTGTCGCTGCTCAAAAAAACCACAAATTGCATTCATGAAGAATCTGAGTCCCATTCCACCACTCTAACTAGTCACACCATTGCATGCATAAACTGCAATTCACAACAGATCTGTCTCAAATTTGTCCACCTTGTGCCACAGTCAACATGCAGATATTCCACATCAAACTTGAGATCAGTTGGACACATCATCTGGGTATGGTAAACAATTAGAGGTTATTGGGTGGGTGGGTGGGTGGGTGTGTATTCAAATGGTGCCTCTATAGCACAGGGATGGGGCTCTGCAGATGTTGTTGGACTACAACTCCCATCATTCCTAAGTATTACCCATGTTGGCTGGGGATGAAGGGAGTTGGAGTCCAGCGACATCTAGAGTGTTACTGGTCCATCATCCCTGTTCCCACAGACTTTCAATGGGTTGCACACTTCCAATTTGAATTATGACTGCTAGCGAAAAGTACTGTTTGCTAGCTTCCTAGTCTAAAATCATTCTATCTATTGGTAAATTCATGTGGCCGTTTTTGATTTTGCTGTCCGTTCTGATTGGTTCCTACATCCTCCATAGTTCACCATCTTATCTGTAACGCACCAGCACCTTTGCAAATGACTTTGTCAACAAACATTGCTAAAGAAATCAGTAAATAATGCTAATGCCAGATTTTTAAAAATTGCTCCTATTAGCCACTACTGTCAGTGACGCTGTCAAGGATGGTGTATAGGGAGGTTTTTAATGTTTGATGTTGATGTTTTGCTGTGTTTGATGTTTTGATTTGTTTCGCCACCCATGGCCAGCCCAATACATTTTGCTGCCTGAGCCTGAGACATTCTATATACATAAAATTCTATATACAGAGGCCAACTGGGCTAGCCATTTAATCTGACTTCAACACTAACACGGCAGCACATATGAGGCTTGCCTTTGCCATGCAGAGCTATCTGCATGGTACATACACTTTGCTGATGCCTGAGCTACCTCACTCTGCCTAACGATAGAGCTGGCCGCACACCTACCCCAGTTCTGATTCAGTTTGATTATTTTCCGGACAGACACTCAGGTTGCAATCCTGTGCCCTTACCTGGGAGTGAACCTTATTGAACTTCTAAGTAGTCATATCTAGGGTTGTTTTGTCAGTGTCTTTTGGCCACTGGGCAAATTGGAAAAGGTTTGGAAAAGGGTAATCAAAATGATCACCTTCCCTATAAGGAAAGCTTACAACATTTCAGGCTTTTTGAGTTTAGACATGATAGAGGCGTATGCAATTACTTCTCCATATCTACTTTCTTCACTTCATGCATAATGTTCTCCTATAAGACTCAGGGACATGAAGTGAAGCTGAAGTATGGAAGATTCAGGGCAGACAAAATAAATTAATTCTTAACGCAGTGCATACTGCTTTGGGGTTTTTTGCTTTTGTTTTACTGTCAAGTGGTATATAAATGTTATAAAATAAATAAATAAAAGAGTAAAACTATGACATTGGCTCCCACAAGAGGTAGTAACGGTCCCCAACATAGCTTAAACAGATTTAAAGATTTCCATTTACTGAGAGAAACCTTCTTCCCTCTCTTACCTTCCTTGACTCGGCCCATTAACTATGCTGCCATCTTCTTGACTTTAGTGCTACCTTTCCTGATCTGCAATATACATTCGACTTTCATTATTGCGAACAACAAAACTCTGGTTATATGTCTACTGCTATTTTAGAATTCATTATACTGATATTTGCTAATTAGCCCTTGGCTAAAACTGTGATACTCCAGAAACAAGAACTATGATTGTTATAGATCTTTATTTTGTTTTTTGTTTTTTTAAATTTATTTTTATTTTTCCGTTCTTTATAATCACACTTTCATCCAGGGATGTCGAATAACTTACAAAAAAACCATTCAGTCGAAAATCTAACAATAACATGCATCAAAATCATCCTCCTCTTGGTTATGCATAACAGTATATTCTTTTGTTCGTACTCATTTATCCTATTCTTTTTCCCTTCCTCCCTCCCCTTTAACCCCTCCCCCCAAAAATTGTTCTCTCTTCAAATCTTTAACCATGTGCACAGATTATTCGTTCTAATTTGGATGCTTTGGGTTTATATCTTTATTTTGTGAACCACGCTGAGAACTACAGTGGTACCTCGGGTTACATACGCTTCAGGTTGAACACGCTTCAGGTTACAGACTCCGCTAACCCAGAAATAGTGCTTCAGGTTAAGAACTTTGCTTCAGGATAAGAACAGAAATTGTGCTCTGGCGGCGCAGCGGCAGCAGGAGGCCCCATTAGCTAAAATGGTGCTTCAGGTGAAGAACAGTTTCAGGTTAAGAACACACCTCCGGAACGAATTAAGTACTTGACCTGAGGTACCACTGTACTGGTGAAAGGCATGCAAATTTAATAACTGAAATTCAGGGCAGGTAAGGCTATCTCTCCATGGCTGCTAGCCCCAATGGCTATACTCTGCCTCCATGGTTGGAGACAGTATGTTTCTGAATACCAGTTGCTAGAAACTGCAGAAGGGGCAAGTGCTGGTGCTTATTGGCTTCCCACAAATATCTGGTTGGCCACTGTGAGAACAGGATACTTACCCAGATGATCCATTGACCAGATCCATCAGAGCTAGTCTTATGTTCTTACATAAAGCACTCTTATATCACTTTAGCAGTCGTGGAGAAGCCCGGGAACTGTAGTTTGTGATGGATGTGGGGAAATATAGCGCTCTGAGGTCAGCACTCTTAAACCACAGTTCCCTAGATTCTTTGGGGGAAGCAATGACTTCTTAAGTGATAAATGTATGGTATGCACGTGACCTCAGGGAAGAAATTTGCAGTTATAGAGGTATGCATTTTTTTTATCCATGACTCAGAGAGTAAAAAGAAATATGGAAATGTCTTATGAGTGGCCCGAAGGAGCCACCAGCATTCCTCTTAAACTGTGTGCAACGTCTCGCTCGGCATCTTAAAATGCGCTCGTTCTTTGGGAGTCTGCATCCTGGGTGCGCAGTAAATTAAAGCAAAAGAGAAACTTCGAAGCAGCTGTCCTTTCCCTCGTTACCTTTCACGCCTTCCTAAAGCGCTGAAAGTTTCGGCTGGGCTTGAATTTACTTCGGGAGGCTCTTAAAAGAAAACGTTGACAGAACAAGCCCTGTCTTGAATGCAGCGTAACGACGAGTCACGGGAGAGGGCAGGGAGACCGAAAGGAAGAAGAGCCGTCTGTGCTTCTGTTGACTTTTCCCTTGTCCTGGTCCTGCTCACTCCTGAGAAATCGCAGACAGGTTACTCGCCCTCTGGTTTTACAGAGCATTGATTTCACACGCACACACAAATAAAAATACCAGCACGTTTCCTGACCTCCTACAGGAAGCCTTGAAAAGAGAGCGCACACTTGCACCACCATTAATAATAATAATACATTGATTATTATTATTATTATTATTATTTTATTATTATTATTTTATTTTTATTTTTATTATCCTAAAAGGATAGGTGCATGTATATAATGCTGCATAACGCTATTTGGAGACCCAGAAATCTCGTTTGGCAAGGCGAGAAGGTAAGAGGAGAGGCTTGCGCGCTCGCCATTCCCTCCCGGGTCCCGAGTTTGCATTTCCAAGGCAGCTGAACTGACAAAGCGTGAAAGTGGCCTAAAAGTGGGGCGGGGGGCGCACAAAGGAAAGTCACCCCGGCTGCGGAGCGCGGAGGCTCATCTGTATTCGCCAGGCTCGCCTCCCAGCGCCGCCGCCGCCTGCGCGCACACACACATTTGCCCGGCGCGGCTCCTCCCCTTTCCTTAACTTGCTGCGCTTCTAAGTTGCCTCCGGCAGAGTCCCAGCCTGCGCCCCCCGGCCCACCTTCTCGCTCCCGCTTCCCCGGGCAGCTTCCGACCCTCCTCCCCGCGTGGACTCCGCTCGATCCGGAGGGAATCTCGCCTCTTGCCTCCCGCCCGCTTCGCTCGGAGTCTGGAAAGGTGAGCGCGCGCTCTCGATCTCGAATTGTAAGGTTGCGAGGGGATCGTGTAGTCCGGACCCCTTTTAGTGCAGGGATCTTTTGCGCGACGTGGGGCTCGAACCCGCGACCCCGAGGTTAAGAGTCTCGCTGTGCTATCCCTTCTCCAGTTGCATATGCCTTCCTCTCCCCTTGGCACCCCCCGGTCCTTTCCTGCCTCGGTGGATGCTGTCTTCCTTTGGGGTACCCCTTGCACCCTGGGTATTGATACGGACAGGTGGGGGGGCTCCTGTTTTGGGGTGCGGGAGAAGAGGACTGTTTCTTTAACAGCATAACGACCTGTGAAGTGTCGCCTTGGAGAGGTAAGTTCCCCAAAGTTCAGTGGGACCTCTTTCCCAAAAAAGGGGTATAGGGTTGCAGCTAAAAAAAAATATACACCTTACAAATAGGATTCCCCTGCCCCAAAACGATATCTTTCTATAACCAGCAGACAGTGGGAAACATTAATTTGTTCTAAATAATGCAGAAATTAATATCTCAACACAAGTGAGAGGATGAATGTTTCAGCAGGTACTTGTGAGAAACTTTATTAAAACTTCTATGGTTTTCAGTAGCTGGGAACCACCAGCTACTAGAGATGTTAAGCAGTTGATACAATTGGAAAATCTTGTTGTCTGTGCCCAGCTTCTCATCATTTCTAATCTTTTGTGAGTCAGCCTCATAACTTTTGCAGTGGGAGACGCGAACAGCTGTCTTAAATACTATGATCAAACGTGGAAGGTGAAGTTGGATTTAAATCAAAGATTTTTAAAAATCCAATCATGCACACCTTCATAATCAGGTGTTTGATGTGTGGGCTGCAGTACAGCAAAATATTAGTATTTGTGAGTGTAAATGTGTAATAAGCAAGCAGTTTCCCTCTGATGGGGATTTAAACTCTAATTTGTCCTGTTTTGAGTTGATATGCAGACTACAGCATACCTGTGGGTGGGAAAATGTCTAAGAACAACCTTCTTAAATACAGCAGATGAATGGATTGCATGCTTTTGTTTGGGGTCATGGACAAGATAATGTAAATTACTCATCCACTGTCAGCAGAGAACTAAAAATGATTTGCACAAAAGCTGTGAAATTGGCTAAAGTGTGATATGATTTCCCTCCCCAAATATATAACAAGAATAAGTAATTTGATCTGAAATAGATTTTTTAAAGCAACCATAAGATATCCTCACACAATGCAGCCAAATTTAAGTCCTGTTGCTTTTAGTGGGGGTGCTAAACCTGTTCTTTAATCTAAGCACTGGAACTTTGAGGATGCATTAATATGCTGCTTAGCTGAGCTCCAATGAACACAGTGCAGTTCGTATCTGAATAAACACGCATACCGTTGCGCCCTAAAATAGCTGGATTGTGTCCGCACCCCTCTTCATACAAGTGACTCTATTCTGCTATGTTGTGATGTACTGGTAAATTATTCCATATTGATTACAATGCCTTGATTATTATTATTTGTTTGTTTTTTTAATGTTGAAAGAGTTGAAAGTTGGGTTTCTACTGCATGGTTTTGAAGGCAGTTATTGAAAACTCGGCTTTCTCAATCTCTCTCTCTCTCTCTTTTAGGGTTTCTGTTGTCACTGATCAAGGAAAAGGAATTTTCGTCCCCCTCCCCTCCCCACCACAGAGATTTTAACAGCAGCAAATCTATAAAGTAGAGGCGTTGTGAGCTATAGATGACTAAAAGTAACGGTGAAGACACGAGGTCAGGCAACAGGATGGAGCGCATTCAACAAGGAGTCCGGAAACGTACTCTCCTGGCAAAGAAGAAAGTGCAGAGCATCACAAAGGATGATGTCAAAAGTTACTTACTGAGGAATTTTTTTGTGCTCTTCACCATCATTGCTGTCATTGTCGGTGAGTAATTTTGTCTGAGGCAACAAATCTTGAAAAAACATCACTTGGACAGAGCAGTTGCTGTTGTCCATTTCCTTCCCCGTTGAGAAGAACTTGCCGGCTTGGAAAGTTTTGTATCCGAACACACTGCGTTGTTCAGGAGTTGGTGAAAGTTTCACTGTTGATGGTCAGGTCTGCAGTTCTGACTGCAGTTGCACTGCTCCGTGTTTTAAATCAGTAGAGCGCCAAGGGGGTTAAATCAGAAGGAAAATGGTTGAGTTATTTTACTGATTCCTGAAAAAAAAAGCCCTTAATTAGAAGCCGCTTTTTATGAGCCCTTAATCCTTCTTAACAATTAAAGAAAATTGGCTACTGCCTCAGCACAATTTCCCAAGGGTGTGTTTCTCTTACGTATTTATTTACTATATTTTTATCCTGCTTCTCAGACCGTTTCAGACAACTATTGTCTCCTCAAGCAGCTCACTTCAATAAAAAGAGAGTGAAAGAGGCCAGCCATCAGACTTACAAACTAAAAAGGCAAGACTCAAAAGGGAAGAGGAGTAAAGGGAAAGAAAGGTAGAGGCAAGGAAATCAGTTATTTGAGGCCAGAACGAAGTGCTGAGTTGTAAACATTTGTTATACCCTGTTTGGGTCAGGCTGATCTTCCTTTGCTGGTGTTCATGCTTAAATTCCAGTTGGTAGCTCTCAGAGCAAAGTTTCCAGTGTCTCTTAATTTTGAACAAAGTCAAGATCCAAAAATGAGAACATAACAGCCTCAATATTAAGCTATTTCCCCCCCCCCCCCTCACAGTTAAAGAATTACAGCCACACAGCCAAGGTCAGGAGTTTATGGTTTGTTTAGTTTTGGGGCTTTTTTTAGAAATCTGTGTGTTACTCATGCAATTCAGTAGCTATTAAGATATATACCTGCATAATGGTTATGGAAGGTAACCTGATTGGGTTTTGTTTACAAAGCCGATTAGGGCAATGTTTGCACTTTTTATATATTTTGAATATCTCCGGTGAGATGAAAGGAAAAGGTTGGCTTGGGAATTTTCCTTGCTGTGTTTTCAATCCACCCAAATATATATATCTATTTTTTAAAAAAACTTCAGATAAGAATTTATAGTGGCCTGAATCCATAGAACTGCGTGGTTGCTAGTTTTACAAGGCAAGGAGACTTTGGGCTGGTAGTCCCCATTTGCCTCATGGCAAATCCCTTTTTGAAACATTAAAAAGATACAGCGTTCTCATCCACCATTGAAATGAAAAACCATTTTTGATCCCACCAGGCCTGTCCAACTCCTTAGGCACGCCTAAAGTAGCTCTCTGAGCCATCGCTGTCGGGTTCCTTTTGTGAGAAAATATTTTTATAGGAAGAAAAGAATTCACGAAAGTGTGGTGTGTATGAAAATATTTGATTTCTGGGGTTCTGCTTTCGGCAAACAAAAATCATTTGCACTCTGGAGAGTCGCATTCTTTATTTTGGAGAGTATCAGGTGTTGGCTATTATTAAAAGCAAGACAGAAAGGCTGCCGAATACAGCGAAAGAGGCTGACCCAGCTTGCTTCCTAAACCTCTGCAAAGATCGAACATCACGGATATATTCCTGTGGGAATTTCACAAGGATGTTAATAGGGGTGTCTGGTTCAGTGAGAAGATGCACAGAATCCCGGAACACTTTCCCAAAGTTTGCACTACGTGCAGATTGTGTCCCAAGCTTTCCACCCTTTTCATTATTGCATTTTAATGGCCCAATTGGGTGTGAACCAATGAAGTTGGGCTTGCAAGCGAAAACTTCTAGTTAGTTTATGCCACGATTTGTCTTAAGAAACAAATTGGACTCCCAAAAGGAAGCTTATGTCTTCGCGGGAGGATGTGGTACTTCAGGAAAAAGTAAGGCTGAAATCCTCTCACCCTGAACCTGTCTCACAAACCGATTAGAGTTAATATAATGTACTTGGACTTCCAAAAAGTTTTCAACAAGGACGCCTGAGTAAGCTTAGCAATTAAGGGAAAAGAGGAGAGGTCCTCCTGTGGATCAGGAATTGGTTAAGCAGGAAGCATGGAGTGGGAATGAATTGACATTTCTCTGAACGAAGAGATGTAGAAAAATTAGTACCCCCAAGGATGAGTATTGGGACTTGTTCTTTTAACTTGTTCATACATGACTTAAGAGTTCCAAGCTAGGAATAATTAGAAAAGGAATTGAAAATAAAACTACCGATATCATAATGTTGTTATACAAATGTATGGTGTGGCTGCACTAGGAATACTATGTCTAATTCTGGTCACCTCACCTCAAAAAAGATACTGTAGAGTAGGAAAAGGTTCAGAAACGGGCAACCAAAATGGTCAAGGGGATAGAGTGACTCCCCTAGATTGCAGTGTGCGTGACGTTTTGATTTGGTTTAGAGAAAAGGCAAGTAAGAGGTGTCATGAAAGAAGTTTATAAAAAGGATGCATAACATGGAGAAAATGGGTGGGTGGGGGAGTTTTTATCCCATTCATAACACTAGAACAGGCACATCCAACAGGTAGATCGTGATCTACCAGTAGATCACTGGACATCTGTGGTAGATCACTGGCTCCCCTCAAACAACTTTGACCTGAACCCCACAAAAACAGAGCTTCCCCACCTAAGAAAAGCTAAACACCTTTGACCTGAACCCCCCAAAGGGAGTAGATCACTGCCAGTTTTAACTGTGAGTAGATCGTAGTTTCTTGGGAGTTGGCCACCCCTTCACTAGAACGTGGACATCCAATGACGCTGAGCATTGGAAGATTCAGCACAACTAAATTGAATACTTCTTCATGTGGTACATAGTTAAACTATGAAACCCATAGTTTCAGGAGGCAGTGGTAGCTACCAACTTAGATGGCTACCAGCCATGATGGTTATTCTCTCCTCCATGGTTGGAGACAGTAATGCCATTGAATCCCAGTTGCTGGAAATCACAGGAGTGGAGAGCGTTCTTGTGTCCCGTTCCCATTCCCTGGTTTCCCACTGGCATCTGGTTTGCCATTATGGGAACAGGGTGCTAGACTAGATGGGTCACTGGCCTGATCCTGCAGTCTCTTCTTATGTTACCTGGGAGCATGCCTCACTGAATTCAGTGGGGCTTGAATAGACCTATGTAAGGCTATGCTGCAAATAAGGTCTACAGGATGTCACTGTTTAGGTATTGGAAATGTAACCATCAAAATCCTAACTGTTTCTATGTGGATACACCTTTCATTAAAAATAAATATTGGTGAGCAATTTTAAGAATTGCATTTCCCTCAGAATGCAAAGACTGTCTCGCACGCCTTTCGGGAAATCTCTCTTCGGGTATTGAATAGGCTTAGATTTGCATGGTTTTATCAGATTCTCAATCTAGCACCATCATATATATATGCCCTTAGATTGGTCCCCATATAGAATCATAGACTAATGGATTGATATTATCACACACACACACATTTTGTTGTGGAACTCTAAGCAATCACAAGAATTGTCTGGAAATCTATGCCAACAATTATTAAGAGTGGCTAAAGAATTAGGAGTGATAACTTCAATGGGAAAAACTTTCTGCATTGTAAAAATGAACCAAAAGAACAGGTGGATTCATTTAAAGAAAGTTCTTTCATGCCCAGTTCCTCTAAGGATAACTTAGATTCACCTGCTGTGCACCCCCCCCCAAAAAAGAGAGATTCTGTAAGCTCTGTGTGGGGTGTGGGGTGAGCCGTTGTTTTCCCCAGAACCAAGCTGCAAGCTGAACATCAGAACCAACAGCTATTTTTGTTTGGTGTTTCCATTTGTCGCAGTAAAATATGTCTTGTCAGTCATATTGGACAGCATAGAAACCTTGAATTGCAGCATTCAAAGTTTTGATATGAAATTTCTAGTGTGCTAACATATTCTGAAATGTCTATTACAATTTGGAAATGAGCCTTTCTAGTGCCCCCCTCCAAAAAAACCTGAATGATGTTGGTAGAATTGCAGGTCTTGGCATACAATCTCACAGAAACACTTCTTCAAATGGTTCATTGGAGGACTTAGTTTAAGTAACTTAACTTTGTGGGGCGGGATCCATACAGTAGCAGTGCCTATACAGTGATTTAACTTTTGAATTTTGCTGAAATCTTCCTCCTCTTTAAGAAAAAGAGAGGGAGAAAGAAGACGAGAAAAAGAATGTTGCCGATACAAGGACTTATTTGTTGAATTTATTTGTTTGTTGGAATTTCTATACCGCTTAACGTTTTAAAATACATGAGCAATGTGCATTTTAAAACCTGAAATTACAGTGCAAAATACAATACAGGAAAAAGAGCAAAATATCTTCAACAGCACGGGCAACTATGGCAGGGAAAGCCTGCATGAATAAGAAACCTTGAAGCATAGGTCTAAAACATAGCAATGTAGACCCTGATCAGACATCCATTCTATAAAATAGTGTAGTAAAGTCAAATCAGCAATATATGATAGTCTTAAGATGTTGATTTGCAGACTAATTTAGTTTGCTTCACTTGCAAAAGATCTAATTTTGTACCATGGATGTTTTGTAAATGGATCAACCGGGCCAATTGCAATGCACTCTTACATTGTCATCTTCTGGAATCCTATGAGTTTGGGTTTTTTTCTCTTTTTCTGCATGGATATTATCTATTTTAATCAGGAATGACAGCAAGAATGGGGGACCAGTGGCCCATCAGGTGGTGTTAGACTTAGCTCTTATCAGCCCCAGATTTATGGTCAGTGGTCAGGGATGATGGAAGTTGGAGTCCAACAGCTTCTGTAGGGTCACAGGTTATGCAACTCTGGTGCAGAGCATTGAGAATTCCTTTCTGAAAAGGAGAACCTTTCCTACTGGTCATGATTCTTTGGGGTGAAGTGATGAAAACTGGAAAGAAGTGGTGAGGGAAAGGTTGGATATTTGTACTTCACAGAGGAGCGCTATTTCTAAATAGAGGGCTGAGCTTGAATTAAGGGCACTTTGCACCGTTAGGCAAAACCAAAGAGGAGGAGGCCTAATGGTTAACACCAGGATGAAAAGATTTTTCTCATATAAGGAATATTTTGGTGGGTTTCGTAAATGCACAGTAAAATGGAAGCAAAGATACTGTGTGTGATGAGCAATCTGAATTGTGAGTGCCAGCAGCATGATAACTATGTAAATATTCAGCCAGGCAATCCTCATTACAGCCACTGCTAATTCATGGTGACTAGCAGGATCAGTACAGTGGTACCTCTGGTTACATACTTAATTCATTCCGGAGGTCCGTTCTTAACCTGAAAGTGTTCTTAACCTGAAGCACCACTTTAGCTAATGGGGCCTCCTGCTGCCGCCGCGCCGCCAGAGCACGATTTCTGTTCTCATCCTGAAGCAAAGTTCTTAACCTGAAGCACTATTTCTGGGTTAGCGGAGTCTGTAACCTGAAGCGTATGTAACCTGAAGCATATGTAACCCAAGGTACCACTGTATAGGGAAAAGTCTCATGTTCCTGTGGCCAAATCCAGCACCAAGCAGCAATGGTAGCATAGAACTTGAAGCACCTAAAGCGAGGGGCATTTCATTTTGCAGATGCTTTAAGGGATAGCAGTTCTGCTGCGATGAGGCAGTAGCTGCCACCTGTAATGATTCTGCTATCCTGTCTGGTCTAGCAGTGAACAACAGAATCATAGAATTGGAAGGGACCCTGTGGATCATCTGGTCCAGTGGTTCTCAACCTGTGGGTCCCCAGATGTTGTTGGACTACAACTCCCATCATCCCTGAGCTCTGGCCCCATAGGTTGAGAAAGGCTGGTCTAGTCCAACCCCTTGCAATGCAGGAATCTCAACTAAAGCATCCATGACAGATGGCCACCCAACCTCTGCTTTAAAAGGAAGGAGATTCCGGCACCTTCCGAGGGAGTCCTAGCCAGCATAGCAATGGTCTGGGCAGATGGGATCCAATCACATCTAGATGGTCACAGGTTTCTCATCTACGCTGTAGCCAAAACTTTGCCATTTTTCTCTTTCTTTGGACCAGGTAGTAATAAACTCCACCTACAATCAGTAAGAAATACTCCCTCCATTTTATAATCACTAACCTGCTGTGAGGCAAAGCGAGGCTAAGAGGCAGTGAGGGGCTCAAGGAGACCACATGAACTTTATGGCTGAGCATAGATTTGGACATGGATCGCCTTGTGTGACACTATCATCTGTACCACATTGATTCTCTAAATTTTAATGCCCCATGATTCCTATAAATACCTCCCAGGTAGCCAGGTCAATTCCATCTCAACTTATCCAAGAGATATGTTGCCTTTAGCAGCTCTTGTTTTGATTTACTGCTTGCCTCGTCTCCAAACCAGCTGACCTCCAACATAGTTTATTTTTGCTTGCTATGTAGTGAGATAGCTCTGACTTCAGTGTGAGACTTAAGTTTGGCATCATGTTTTGCTCAGATTTTAGCACCTGGTTTCACTCAGGGCTTAAGGCCTCTAAAGAACGTTAGAACAGTTACCTTTCTGGAACTATTTGCCTTAGCTCCAGTTTAACCAATCAGCACAGACTGATTGCAAGCTTAATTTAAGTAACTCCTTTCATCGTTTGTGAAAGGTTGAAAACTATTACAGCTGAACTAGAAACATCAAGTTGTACATTCAGTTAACTTAGTATAACATTGTAATCCTTTGAGCTCCGTCTCTTGTGCCTTCTTCCTTTTCCCCTTGATGTACATTACAAAGGCTCAACCCATTAAGGCTCAACCCATTAACTTGTTGGACTCCAGCTCCCATCAGCCTCATTCAGCTTGGTCAATGGTCAGGAATCATGGATCCAGTTTGGTGGGCACTTGAGGCTCCCAGGGGAAGCTGGCAATGCTGAGGTAAAGAAGAGAGTGTACAGAACCTTGGACAGCTCCAAGGGGCCCTAATAATGCAGCTACTGGAGATGATGTCCCTTGTGGGGCCAACCAGAACCTTATGTAGGCTGACCAGACCTGTCGTGTGCTAGGCTTTACCTCCCTGAAAGAGCAGGCTGTCTGGTTGAAGAGACGTCACCTTATGTTGCAGTCTATGGCTTCTGTGAGACTAGGGAGACAGATGTTCTGCGGGGGCTTTTCCTCTGAGTCAAGGTATGGTGGTAGAGCTGTGTTCTCTGGGGCCCTGAATGGGTTGCTAGTGTTCTTCCCTCAAGGAAGATGCCTGAACCTTCTCCTCATCAGTCCCCACTATGCATGGCTGGGTCACCAAGTCATGTGGTGTAGTGGTTAAGAGCGGTAGACTCGTAATCTGGTGAACCGGGTTCGCTTCCCCACTCCTGCACATGCAGCTGCTGCCAGTCACGCTTCTCTGAAGTCTCTCAGCCCCACTCACCTCACAGAGTGTTTGTTGTGGGGGAGGAAGGGAAAGGAGAATGTTAGCCGCTTTGAGACTCCTTCGGGTAGTGATAAAGCGGGATATCAAATCCAAACTCTAGTCACGACAGAGTTCAAGTCCAGCAATATTTGGAGGGATGCAAGTTCCCCATCAAGAGCTTGGACTAGCTTCCTTATGAAGAAACATTTGAGATGCTTTGTAGTTTAGGGGCGGCAACTACATCACTGAAGTTTATGACATTATGAAAATTCTGGAGTGAGTTTATTTGGTGGTTTAGAGGGAGGCAAAGAGGAAGAGCCCCTGCTTATGAAATGCTCTCCCCACCTGGCACCAACACTACAATATTTTTGGTACCAGCTCAAGATTTTCCTTTGCTCACAAGCATTCGATGTTACTGTCTTTTGTGCCAGCTATTTTTTTCAGATTTTGGTTTGGTTCTTTGGATGATGTTCCTAGCAGGGCATGGTTATGTTTTTCTTTCCTTGTCTAGTTATTCTTCACATGGAATAACATACAGAACTGATCCCAAGATGGTGCTGTGTTGCTAAATAAGTCAAATTGTTCGAGATCGGGTTTTGACAGAGAACAGTCTTGCAATAGCTATTAGCTAGGAAAGTTAGCCAGATGTTAACGATCTTTGTATTTACCCACTATTTAGAGGTATACTATCCTATTTTTGTAATATACGTATGATTACTGAATGCTGGAACAAACAGTAAGAGAGAACAGTCATTTTTCTCTGTTAGGTTTCCAGGGGCATCATCTTGGCTGCTGAGTGAGATAATTTAGCACCACCAGCAATTCTTATATTATTAGTTTCCACAGAAAGCTCTTCAATTGCCTTAATAAGGAGGGAGTTGTTTTATTGCAAGCTCATGCTTATTTGTGTGATTCTTGACTTTGTACAGTATATTTTGATTATTTTTCATAATGAATAAGAAGAACGCAATAGTTTGCTAATAGCGGCCTGGTTCACAACCACACCGTGGGTGGTCTTCAGGGCCATGTCTTGGGTTTGCATGCTGTGGTTCCCTCCCTCATTTCCTGCTTCATGGTAACTATAAATTGCCATGATGACTAATAGGGCAAACTATGGGGTTTCTAAAATACTGCTATCTTATTGGAACTCCCAGCAATCTCCTAACCAAAGTCTACACCTTTTTAGCTCCAGAAAAACAGTGGCCTATTGGGCACTCCCTGATCATTTCCTGGGCTTTGAACAAACTATTGTTATTATCAGAATTGGAAAGTCAGTTCAAATTGATATCCCATTCTCAAAACCAAGCTGTAGTTTGAAACAACCATAATTTTAGAAAATTGGGATGTCTTGTCAAACTATAGTCATTGCAAACCAAAGAGGGAATTGGTGCATAAGAAAGCAGGAAAGAAAGGAGGGGATTACACAAAAGCCTGAAGAACAGTCCGGGTAGACAAAGCTTGGTTTGGCCACAACATCTGAACTTATCCACTGAATTGGATGTGTATGTTTATCAAAGGGAGTGAAAAGAATTGGGCAAAACTGAAATAAAACCAAGCTAAATCTTACTGGTATTGGACTTCCTTAGAGGACCTAAGTGTGTAATAAATAAATGGCGCGAGGAGGAATTATATTATATTACCCTTTCATTCTCTCTGCATAGTGCACCTCTTTTAAATAGTTTATCCTTCCAGCCATAAATTGATCTTTCTCGTTAGTTTTTGTCCATGTTCTTCCAGCTGGTTTATTTTGGATAGGAAGCATCATTATTTCTACTAAGATAACACATCTCTGACACTTCCCTGCACAAGAGGACATCATTTTGGATGACATATCAAAACGAATTCCATCTCAAGTTTGCATTGCTTTTAAAAACCACTCCTCCTCTTTCTTCCCATCTCCCAATGTATCCTATCTGGATCCTTTGGGTCTTATGAGAGTTCCAAAAATCTAGACCAGTCAGCTGCTAATTACATTTTATTGTGGTAATATAACTATTTTAAATTATGTAGGACTGCTAGCTTTACTCATCTTAATCAGTAGATTAACAAACTAAGCAATCCTACACAATGCTTTCCAGGAAGTAAGTCCTATTGAAGTTGGTGAGACTTACAAATCTAAGATTGTACTGCACAGGTTTAACTGATGTGAATTAGTGCCACAAATTTAAACAGATGCAGGACAACTCAAAGAGGCATGTATTTTTAAAAAATAAAAATCCAGACTGCAAAAACAAACAACAATAAACAAAATTGGCAGGGTTACAACTTGTAATTACTAACAGAAGGCAATGCATAAATTTTTTTTTTTGTATAATGAGATAAGAATCCAATGTCTTTGTTCAGACCAGGTCTCTCCATGGTTTTAAGTTTGGTAATGAGTTGCAATTCAGCTTTGAGTAGCTGTTTTACTACAAAGGAATTTCAGAAATAGACTGGAAAGAGAAGCTGCTGAATTGCAACTCATTACCAAACTTAAAACCATGGAGAGACCTGG
>JAXCMG010000039.1:16544146-16590763 GCA_034642415.1 Podarcis siculus
GCTGAATTGCAACTCATTACCAAACTTAAAACCATGGAGAGACCTGGTCTGAACAAAGACATTGGATTCTTATCTCATTATACATGACAAAGCCATTTTTCACCTTCTCACCCCTTGCTTTTTCCTGTAAGACCTATTGCAGTCGTTAAGAGTCGTCAACAGGCTCATCACAGCTATCTGCCAATCACCCATTCCCACCACCCTTCTGAGTAATACCCCTCCCCACCTTCTCACTATATAGAAGGATCTGGCAACTTCTCTTTCAGTGTATCTGAAGAAGTGTGCATGCACACGAAAGCTCATACCAAGAACTAACTTAGTTGGTCTTTAAGGTGCTACTGGAAGGAAAAAAAATTTTTGACTATGGCAGACCAACACGGCTACCTATCTGTAACTAGAAGGCAATGCATGTAACATATTTTTCATCTCTGTGTAGGTAAACATTTATGTAACCTCCATTGACAACTTGGACCTTTTCTGTATGCTTCATCATAATATTACAGTGTGTGCTTAGTCTCTTTTCCATCATTTGGAGAGAGGCTGTAATAAATGCTGCTGTATGTGTCCCTGATTTGCATGTGAGATAAAATCAAACTACACTATATGGAAATATAATATTTTATCTTTGCCTCCAGCTAATTTAAGTTGGTACATGATTTTTTTTTCTGCCAGGGCTTTTTGCCACAGCTCACTGTACCAAGAAGACACTGTTAAAAGTTCTGCAATTGCCCAATTTTGTGCTTATTACCCTGCAAGCAGCCATGTAGTCTTTGGGCTCAGATGTGTTGTTGAAAGGAAAAAGAAAACATTACAAATAGCCTTCTGAGCTGTAGTTTTGGTTTCTTTGACTTTAAATTATATTCCCCTTTTCTTGGGTCAGAAATAAAAGCTGGTTTTAGTTCATTGGATAGGTGGTAGACACCCAAAAGAGGGATTAGACAATGTGGTTCCTTCTATGTAATGTTGAACTACAACTCCCAGGCAGCATGGCTAGTGGCCAAAGATGATATGGGTTGTAGTCCAACAACATATGGAGGGCACCCTATTGGCTACCTTGATCTAAATGTATATAAGGCTGTTCAGAGGTTTGGGCTGAAGTGTCACCAACAGATCACTAAAATGCAGGACTCCGTTATCACCTGTTCATCTGAGTCAGATGATGTGATGGATGTGCTGAATGGGTGCCTGGAATCAGTAATGGTCTGAATGATGGGGTAAGAAACTGAAGCAAAATACCAATGTTGGAAATCCTGCCAGTTGGGTGTTTTAATGGATCTGATAAGTGACGTTCAGCCTTTTCCGGGATGGGGTTGCACTTCCCCTGAAAGACCAGTTTTGCAGCTTAGGCGGACTGTTAGCTCTGGCCCTTACTTTAGATGCCCAAGTGCTATCAGGGAAATGATTTTGTTTTCTCCAGCTCCAGACCCTCTTGTCACACTTACCCATGCCCTAGGTGAAGATTTGGCTGCTACAATGTATTGGGGCTCTCCTTGTTCAGAACATGGCCACCACATAATTGATTGGCATGGGTGGCTTGGAACACGGGCTTTCTGTTGTTAAAACAATGCTCACCGGTTTCCGGTTACGATTCAGTTCAAGGAGCTGATGTAAACATATAAAGTCCTATATGTCTTGTAACTTGAATCCATTGGCTCAGGTTGGGTTCTGTGTATTTTTATCGCCACAGTTGTGTTTCAGACAGTGTTGTATCGGGAAATAAATAAATGGTACCTACACCAAAATAGGGCTCAAATGCTAGACATTGCCTGCAACTTTGAAATATAAAGAGGCAAAGTTGACATGACATCACATTGTTTAAAAGGGGGAGGGATCTTCCATGTCTTGGGCTCATGTTATCTGAAGGACTGCCCGTTCCAAACCTCCATGTTCTTTAAAGTCCACCCCTGAGGACCAGTTCTCAGTGCCATCACCTTCACAGGGGAGACAGGTATCAATCAGATATACCACAGAAACACCATATAGATATTTAACATTAATAATTATTTTTTAAATGCTGTGTATGATTTGGAGAAAACCAAGTACCTCCAAATGCCTTGTAAGGATCATGTATGGTATTTCTAGAAAGAGTCCATTAATAAAAACTTGTGCCTGCTGGACCAAGTCTTTTGTGTGACCTCAGTCCTGTTCCCCCCTTCTCCATCATGAAATTCCCTTTGTGATCAAGCTTCTAAATTGTACAGGGAAGTCCAGCAGACTCCGCACTGCAGTCAGTCAGCCGGAAGCCATGCTGGGCTGACATTGATAACAAGATGGAGGGTGGAGAATCGAGGAGCATGCACCCCACCACACGCTTTTCACAAGTGGGTAGGGTTTTAGTAAGGCCTGGATAGTGAATGTTTGCAAAAAGGCTATCAGAGTGAAGGGTAGATATCAATATTTGTGGCAGAGGGTAAGGTGCAAATAAGTGGGCTGGTGATGTTTGTGTGAATGTGGACAGGTAAGGGTTTTTTGTCATAAAGGTAAAGGGACCTCTGACCATTAGGTCCAGTCGTGGCCGACTCTGGGGTTGCGGCGCTCATTTCACTTTATTGGCCGAGGGAGCTGGCATACAGCTTCCGGGTCATGTGGCCAGCATGACTAAGCCGCTTCTGGTGAACCAGAGCAGCACACGGAAACACTGTTTACCTTCCCGCCAGAGCGGTACCTATTTATCTACTTGCACTTTGACGTGCTTTCGAACTGTTAGGTTGGCAGGAGCAGGGACCGAGCAACGGGAGCTCACCCCGTCACGGGGACACAGTCTTGCTAATGATGCACAGCTCTGTTACCTTTTTTCACCTGAGTTAGGAGAGGCAAGACAATTTCTTGGTCAGTTTGTGGTTCCGGTAATGGAATGTATGAGGGCCAATGAGGTGAGACTGAATCCTGGTAAGATGGTGGCCCTGTGAATTGAAGGTTCCCACGACTGGGAATTGGGCAGGTTCTGAATGGGGTTGCAGCCCCCTATAAGGAATAGCTACGTAGTCTGTTGGTACTCTTCAATCTAGCATTGCCAATGGAAATGCTGGTAGCCTCCATGGGGTTTGAAGCGCTCTTGGCCAGCATTAGCTGGTGTGCCATCTAGGGCCATTCCTAGCCAGGGATAACATGGCCACAGTGATCCATGCAGTGGTAACTTCACAAATGGATTATTGCAGTGCACTCTGTGTGGGGCTGCTGACTGGAACAGGCTGGTGAGTACATGTCACACCAGTTCTAAAATAGCTGCAATGGCTACCAGTGTACTACCAGGCCAAGTTCAAGGTGCTTGTGTTGACATAAAGCCCTACACTGCTTAAGACCAGGATACCTGATGTAGTCCCTTACTCCCTTACGCACCTGCCCTTGCTGTAAAACTGGCTGGGATGCCCTCCTAATAGTGCCACATTTGCCAAGTATGCATTGTGCGGCAACAAGTGAGGGGGCTTTGCCATCTGTGGCACCTCGATTTGTGGAATGCTCTCCTCAGTTAGGTCTGCCTGGTGCCTTCATTAACATCCTTTAGGCTACCAGGCTAAAATGTCCATCATCTCTCATTGTAATCAAAAGATGGATGATGGACAAGTTGGTTGAAGGACTATTGGAGAAAAGGTTCTAGGTGCTTTAATTTTCTTTATTTCTCTGCTGGGTTTCCATGTGGGATATTGGAATGGTTTTATTGGCATTTATTGTTTTGTACATTATGCCTCCTCCCCTTTGTGTGAGTCTCTTAGAGACTTTTTTGGACTAAGAGACTAGCAAGTCAATCCAAATAAATAAATGTTAAAAGCAACAACCTTGATGGTTATCCACCACCTATATAAACGTTTTAATTGACATAGACTGGGTTAATTGAAGGTAGAATAGGCTGGGTTATTTTCACAGATGTGATAATTTTGTTACTGCTGTATGTAGATGGTTATTTTCATTGCTTTACTGCTTTTTTATTATTTGCTCTTGGATTTGTTTTAAATGAAAAATGTGATACAACTTTGATAGAATAAAAGAGGGTGCAATGTAGCCACATGGTTTCATTGCTGTTCAGGAGCCTCACAGAATCCAGTTGTTTGACCCATAGACGTTTCATAGGATAGGCTAGGCATCCCCAACCTGCGGCCCTCCAGATGTTTTGGCCTACAATTCCCATGATTCCTAGCTAACAGGACCGGTGGTCAGGGATAATGGGAATTGTAGTCCAAAACATCTGGAGGGCCAAAGGTTGAGGGTGCCTGGGATAGGCTTTTAGGTGTGATCAGAGTTTGGTAAAAGATCTGAATTTGGATAAGCAAGTTTACATGCAGCAATCTATTGAATGCTTGCCTCAAAATTGATTTTATAGTTCTGTAGTTTTATCATTCGGTAATCATCTGATGTGCTTATTGTTTGTCACCATCTTGCGTGGCCTAATAGAAGTATTACCAAGCTGTAACTAATAACATGGCAGAGCTGCCTTTTAAAAACTCACTTAAACCTAATGTCTGTCCATTAACATTAAAAAGTATAAAATGGGAAAAAAGGCTTTATATTTTATGCTGTTCTTTTTGGTGGTTATACACAGCTGAATCTTTTAAGTGCATTTCTAATTCTGCATTATATTAAAACTGGAATAAATTGTTCTCCAGAAAACAATCAGGGCATGGATTGGGTTTTTTTTTTAATTATATGAAAATATGTGCTTCTCCTGTGCTCTCTCTGAATATTTGCTTTTTCTACCCCACTGATGTGAAAGGTCAAGGCAAAGCCTGTAGAACAGCTTTGGGGTATTTCTTACAAGCCTTTGTTCCTTTGAAAGGCTCACAAATTATTTGGAAACCTGAAACTCTTACTGAAAAGGGCTTGCTCCAGGTCTAGTCAATTTACGTCTGATCCTTTAGCTTGCTAAGTTCCTCTTAAGTGATACTCAGGACCTCCATTTCTCTGTAGAGTACAGTTGTACTGTTGAGGGTCAAACAGCTCATGACAATCATCATGTTGTTTGCCCCTGAGTGCAGGATTTCTTTTTGCAGCAATAGCCAGCATAAGGAGTCCAGTCTGGGTTGGGATCCCAGAGTAGAAGACAGGGTGCTTTAGTCCTTTACCTCCTGCTGTGTTCCTGATCTGGATTTAGGGTCTTTTTTCATCCTGAGGGCCGTATTCTCTCCCAGGCACTCTTCTGAGGGCCACATGCCCATGGCGGGCCAAGGACAGAGGAAACAACAGGTGGAGCAATGCATTCAAAATTTACCTATGCGCAGTAAGCTAGTTTCTACAAGCACATACCCGGGAAACAGGATGAGCCACAGCTCAGCTATGAAATCTGAAGTGTGTTCTCTGTGTTGTGCAGAAAGATGTGCTGTGAGAGTTGTTGTTGTTTAGTCATTTAGTCATGTCCGACTCTTTGTGACCCCATGGACCAGAGCACTCCAGCAACTCCTGTCTTCCACTGCCTCCCGCAGTTTGGTCAAAACTTTTATATGCCTGTTGTCTTTGTCCATGGAGTTTTCTTGGCAGGGATACTGGAGTGGCTTGCCGGTTCCTGCTCCAGGTGGATCACATTTGGTCAAAACTCTCCACTATGACCTGTCCATCTTGGGTGGCACTGCACAGCATAGCTCACAGCTTCTCTGAGTTATTCAAGCCCCTTCACCACAGCAAGGCAGTGATCCATGAAGGGGGCTGTGAGAGACACTGTATCAAAAGGGAATTGGTAACAAAGCATCCATCAGCATCCAGCGTCTTCAGATGGGTGAAGCCCTTCTTACGCACAAACTGTGTTCACATCAGCAAGATGCAAAAAAAAGCTTACGGACCCTAAATTTGCTAAGAGTTTTCTGCATATCTGGGCTACTTCTGGATTCTGTCTGAAGCACACACTGATCTGTGGGAGTGTAAATGCATGCATTTACACACAGCATCTTTTTGCTCTTCTGCCCAAAGAGGCACATTTAGCATAGTTAGGAACTTCGCACACAGCTATTGCCCATTGCAGAGTTTGTAATTTAAAGTTGTCCTTCCATAGCCACTGAGGTCAAACAGGAGCAAGTTGCCCATTACACTTGGCACAGATATATGTCCTTGGGGACAATCCAGGCTGGTGCACAGGACCACCTTGTGTGTGCTGGCCATAGTGCTGAGCAAAACATCAAGGGTTCCTTGAGGTGAACATGCCTCATGACCTATTTAGGATGAGAAGGGAGAATCACTACAGAGAGGTCTGAAAAGATTATTTCCAAGCTTCTGTAAGCAGGGCACTCATGTGTGGTGACCTTCAGTGCAAGTCAAGTTACTGTAATGAAATAAAAGTTTGTGATGTTCTCTCTTCAGGGGCAAGCCCAATGCAAGTGAACTCGGAGCATGCTTGTACTATGGACAAGCAGGTTTAATGGCCAATGCCTTGCTCCAAGGAACCTTGCATAAATAGCATAACTAGAGGAAGGTCAGGATTGTGGTTCATGATTGCTAAGGTGTTGATGAGGAAATACAAAGCTACCTTAAATGTGTTCAGGTCTAGTGTAAGGAAGGAATTTGCTGGGTACGCCCAAAACATTTGTCCACCTTCTTTGAGAAATCTTGGAGAACAGGTGAGGTAGCACAGGACTGCAGACAGGTAAATGTTGTCCCAGTCTCCAAAAGGGGAGAAGGGAAGAGTAAACGGAAAATATTTTGATACTGGTGAAGAATATAATGGAGACAATTTATAAGCATATTGGTAGGAGTCAGCATGGATTTGTATCCCAACAGATTAATGTTACCTTCCTTTTTATTGGTCTACTAGCTTAGTGGATTGTGGGAATGCTGTGGATATAATTTATCTTGATTTCAGCAAAGTATTTGATAATTTGAAATTTTGTTGAGTGTATGCTCAGAGCTTCCGTGAGCCTCCTTTCAGTTGACCCTGAATACATGCAATTTGTGATGAAGATGGTAGTCTCATTTTTTTCCTTTGCTTTCTCCCCAGGTATCATCCTTGGATTTGGTCTTCGGTCATACCACTTCAGCTACCGAGAAGTGAAGTACTTTTCCTTCCCAGGTGAACTCTTAATGAGAATGTTGCAGATGCTGGTTTTGCCTCTCATTGTATCCAGCTTAGTAACAGGTACACTCTTATTTTTTCCCTTTTTCTGTTTTGCAGCAGCTGCTGCTTTCTCTTTCCCTTTCGCCAATGTGTTGATAAAGAGAAAGAAAAGCTTACAGCCAAGTGCATGAAAGATGGTAAAATAATTCAGGGGCCATCAACATGATACCGCTGGGTGCAGTGGTCCCCCTTGGGGTCTTCCCTTGGCACAAGAAAGCCTTTGAGTACCCCCTCTCATTGAGCACCCCTTGATCACAAAGTGGTGGTTGTTTTCTCCCTTGAAAAATACATAGAGCTGAAGGAGGAAGTTGTAAGAGTGATGTTCTTTCCCACTTCCTCTTTCAGCTCATTAACTCCACTGGGTCTGACTTTTACCCAGCTCCCTTGGAAAGGTGAGGTGTAGGCTGATTCAAAGAAGGGGGAAAGAATTGACCAGAATGAGGAGTTGCTTAAAAAACCAAATGTGCCCACTGGCTTAAAAGTATTGGTGACCTCTGCAGTAATACACCATGAGAATTATTAGGAAAGAAATTGAAAATAAAATTCCTTTATTTATGGATGCTTTACATGCAGAAGGTCCCATGTTCAGTTTCTGACATCATTTAAAAGGGCAAATTTGCACTTGATGAGAAAGATCTCTCTCTGCCTGAGATCTTAGAAAGTGGCTACCATTCAAAGGAACAATACTGAGATAGGTGAGCAAATTGTCTGACCTGGTCTAAGCTTCTTTGTCTACTGACAGTCAGCAGCAAGGCTGGCTGATTTCACAGAAATTGCTCGGAAACATACCTGCACATTTTGCTTCATAACTTTCTTTCTAGGAAAGCTACAGACCTACTTGCTGAAAAAAGTAAATATCAGAAGCAGGGCCTCCTCCATGGGGCTGCCAATGAAGGCCTTTGCAATGCCATGGCAACCCTTACAATAGAAGGAAATATTTTTTCAGAGCTGAAGTTGTCTTTGGTCATACCAAATATGTTCATGTTTTACTCATCTGCTTTATTTCATATTGTTACACACACCCCAGTCTCTGAGTAGTGAGAGGTTTCGGGGGTTCTAGTGTGAGCCCTGGGGTTAGTTATCTTGGAATGAAGGCCGCAGGAGAATGATGGCATTTCTGTGATAGCAAGGTTTTGTTTATACATACAGTGGTACCTCGGGTTACAAACACCTCGACTTACAAACACTTTGAGTTACAGACTCCACTAACCCGGAATTAGTTCCTCAAGTTAAGAACTTTACCACAGGACGAGAACAGAAATTGCGCAGCAGTGGCAAGGCAGCAGTGGGAGGCCCCTTTAGCTAAAGTGGTACCTCAGGTTAAGAATGGTTTCAGGTTAAGAACGGACCTCCGGAACAAATTAAGTTCATAACCAGAGGTACCACTGTATTTATACAGGCTGAGCATAAGTAGAAGAATGGAAGAATGTGGAAAACATTTTAGCCACAACAAACCCTCTCTGCTGCCACAAATAACAAAGCAGGGAAATTAGGATTTACACACCCCTCCTAAAAATAAATTAATATATAGGTTTGCCTCATAGATAGTGCTTTGAGTATTTTGACTTGTAACAAAAATATAAGACTATTTTACGATACTGCATAAGAATCTTCTCATCTGCTTTGTGTGACTGCAATAATATTTTTAAAACAGAAAATATCCTTCCCTCCTTCCTCCACCCTTTTATAAATACAACAAATATCAGAGGGAGGAAGAAGACCCATCGTTGAACCAAGAAGGGTGCGAGGGATGAGGGGCAGTGCGGTGGCTGGCAAGAAAACAGGATGGTTTCCACTTTCCTTGAGCAGGGAGGACAGAGTGGCTTTATCAATGGCTAGAAGTATCTTTGTAGACAGTATTGATGTCCATATGCTGTTGTCTGCAGAAGGCAGCTAGTTTGTAAAGGGAATGAGGTCAGTTGTCCAGTGTGAATAGGTAAAGATTCTTCATTCTGATGTTTCAACACAAGTTGTTTGGCTGCTTCGCATGGTGCAAAGAATCCACTTCTTTTGTCTCGATACAAAGTCTCATTGAGGCAATACAACTTAGCAGTAAGTCTTTGGAGGGCCATTGGGTCGTGGCCCATCTCTCCCCACAAACTACCTTCTCAAAGTGATTCTCTATGAAAAGATGGATGGATCAGTCTATTTTTGCTCCATGTCATTTTTGCATCTGTTCCTTCATAAGCTTATTCCATTTCTGCACTAATCTGTGCGTTTTTTTAATCTGCATCAGAAGTCACGTTTAAATACATATTGGAATATGAATCTTTGGATGCATTTTCTCGCAAAGTACACATTTATACTTGCATAAATGCTTTACAAAAATAGCTGAGAACTGTGTTGCAATATTCAGAGCAGTGTGAAATCCGAAAGATAACTGTCCTGTTCTCATTTTGCAGAGGCTGGGGGTAGGGGAATGAAAATCAACCCTGTTTTTAAATAGAGCATTCCTCAAGCACCCCCACCTCTGAGAAATCTAGTTGCTCACCTTGGGCATATGTTAGATCCCCCCCCCCGAACTTGATTTTTTATTTATTATTTTTTTAAAAAAATGTAAGTTAAAGGTAAAGGGGTAAAGGGGACCCCTGACCATTAGGTCCAGTAATGGCCGACTCTGGGGTTGCGGTGCTCATCTCGCTTTATTGGCTGAGGGAGCCGGCGTACAGCTTCCGGGTCATGTGGCCAGCATGACTAAGCCGCTTCTGGCGAACCAGAGCAGCGCACGGAAACGCCGTTTACCTTCCCGCTAATCCTGTACTAATCTTGATACAAGGTGTTTCTGAGATATAGCTATAGATATGCAACCTGTTCCCCGCATTCCCATTCAGCGAGAAACTCCAGAACCAGCACTCCAGGACTGAGAGTTGAGCTAGTCATGACAATAAATGTCATGCATTGCATTTCAGCCTTTTGAACTCAAAAAAAATTTAAAAAGTAAGGCAGCCACTGGTGGAGAGAGCAGGTTTAACCACAGTCCAGGGAAGGGGTCCTGCACTGTTGAAAGTTCTGTCCCTGGAAAGCTGGTTTTTTTCCTTAGGCAGAGGGACATTTAATTATTAAAACATTTTTATATGGTGCTCCATGTTTTTCCTCCCATACCAAATAGCAGCTTGAGATGGAGCTCGCTCAGTGGTTGTTCTCAGGAGCAGTTTGTGTGCCATTTGACCAATTCTGAGACCATGAAATTTCAAGTCACTGCACTGAGGCATGAAGACTAGGGTATTTCTTTCCTTTCCCCTGCACCCTGCGATTGTTCTGCCTTCTCACTGCAGCTTCGTGCTTCCCCATTCCATGCACTCTCAGATGCTCCAGCAATGATTACTCTTTTTCTGAGAGTAAGTGATGAGTGTCATTGTGGCCACAAAACGCCCTTCCCTTACTCCACGTGACTCTACCGGACCTAAATTCCTCTCCCAGGAACAGCAGGAGTTCCTTGCTGAACTTGATGTGTGGCTGCATTCAGAGAGCACCGTTGCCGCAACTGACAGCATTTCCAACAAGGCCATGAACTCTGACCCTCATTTCCAGGGGTCAGAAAGTTGCGCCTGATTCTGGAGCGGGAAATCTGGTTTTTTCTGTGACACCATGACCCCTGCCTGCAGCTATAGGAGAAAAAACTCCATGGCTCATGTTTCAGGGGAATGTCATCTTGCTGGTTTTAGTTCTAAGTCCATCTCCAAGCATCAGTCTTATCGTCAGAGAAAATCTAATTCCATAGACCTGGAAGAACCAACAGCATTCAGAAGAGCTGGTCCAGGACTGAGCTGAAATGGCCTCCCCAGTTTTGCCACCCCATTCAGAAGCTTTGCATTCAGAAAGGTCATTTTGATGATATTCTGTGGCACAGAAGAGAGGGGGCTGACATAGGCAGTAATTGCTATTGGTGACCAGACTGTTTCCTAGTGTGGGGCGATCACCATTTTGCCTCCAGGACTTCCTAGATTGAGGGCAGTAGGTCACCACATAGTGTCACCATTGAGTCAGTGAGAGTGAGGGCAATACTTCCAGCTGTCACTCTTGGAAGCTGGGGGATGGCAATGCCAGCAACCAGCCACTGGAATTCCAAGGAACACCATTGTCACCATCACCAGGAGAGTAAAACCAGGGGGTGGGTAAACCAAGAAGGATGGTGGTCTTGGGAAATCTCGACCCTCACTCAGAGGTCCCAAATCCTGAGCCAAAAGTTCTTTAAAGAGAATGTTTGACTTGGCCCTTGTTAATGTGGAAGTCCCACATTTATACCCTGTCCCAGTGTAACGGTCCAGTTCATGGGTGATCGAAGTCCCGGCAGGGGACGTCAGGACCGGGGGCAAGATGGTGGGGTGGGAGCAGGAACGAGGGTCCAGAAGCCAGATCAAGCAAGGAGTCATGAAGTCAGGGGTCCGAGGGTCAGGAAGCAAGAAGTCACAAAGTCAGGGGTCCAAGGGTCAGGAAGCAAGGAGTCATGAAGTCAAGGATCCAAGGATCAGGAAGCAAGGAGTCACAAAGTCAAGGGTCCGAGGGTCAGGAAGCAAGGAGTCATGAAATCAAGGGTCCGAGAATCAAGAAGCAAGAAGTCAATGGTCGAAGGATCAAGAAGCAGGGAGTCAAGAAGCCGAGGTTCAAGGATCAGGAAGCAAGAAGCCAAACTCAGCAAGGCAGGAAGCGTAAAGAGCCAAAGAGAAATGCTGACCTTATATCCTTTCCCAGCTCTTGCCACCAGGTGCTGTGAGTTACCAATCGGCCTCACCTGTGTGGCCACGTCTTGCCTCTTCAGAACAAACTTAGGAAGGCCCCAGTCCTGCAAAGTCCTATTGGTCACAGGGCCTGGCTCCTGCACGCACACCTGACACCCAGTCTCAAACTTACTAAGTAGTCTTAGCCAAGCTTTTATCTTTCAGCCTCAACCACTCATCTTAAGCATGAGGATAATAATGCTAATCTATCTTTCAGAGTTCTTGTAATAATTATTAGTATAAAATATACTAATCCTTGCAATCTATGGTCCTCTGAGCAAAAGAAAGCCCATCAGCTGCATATTGCAATATGCTCCACTTTCCAATCAAACCCCTTGCTTTGGGTTTGGTGGTTCCAGAAACTTTATTATTTTATTTTCTTTGAGAAAATGTGCATCCTGCACTTTCACTGGAAAAACAGTGCTCAGTTTATGGTGGACTGCAGTACACAGAGGGTGCACTGCTTTCAGCCTGCTGAGTTGCAAGTTGTGTGAGTTGTACAAGTGGAGCATTTTGAGAAAGCATTCCATAGATACGAAGCTGAATCTATAGTTTGGTCATAGAAATCCATCACTGGTTGCAATTCCAGCAAGCCCTGGGGGCTCGCTCAGCACCCACTCTGTGGGGCCTTGGACGCAACTTCTGGGTCTCATCTGAGGCCTTGGGGGGCCTTGAAAGGGGTGTCCTAGGCCTCGCAGGGCCTCCAACACCACTTCCGGGGGTGACGTAAAGTCATAACTTCATGTTATAACAGCACCGCTGGGCACCCATGATCTGGGGCCCAGGTCAGCGCCCCGAAATCCTTTTGTTCCTGACTGAAGAATTTGATGTGGGAGAGAGGGTAACCGCAGCCAAATGAACATAATGATCTTTCAAGCCAAAGATGGCTACCCTTGCAGATATTGTTGAACATTGACTCCCATCAGCCCTAGCTAGAATGATCAATGGTCAGGAATGATGGGAGTTGTAGTCTAACAACACGTACAAGTGTCTGCTATTTCCATGCATCAAGAATCTGCTTCTGATGTATTATTTTTACTAGTGTATTAATTTTCTGCTTTAATTGCTCTGCATCCCAAGTGACCATGCCGTTTGACTGGCTTAATAAGTTACTATGATGAACTCTCCTCTAATTAAACTAAAGCAATTCACCGCATTACATCATGCTTATTTAGCATTAGGAGGGCCAACAAAATCATCAACTGGAAGTTCTTTTTTCAGAAGCAAATCGCCTTTAATAGTGGGTGACTGGTGTGAGTGTGCATGCGCCCCTTCCCCCCTCCCTGCCAACACTCATTTCTTCTTCTTTTTGTGAATGAGCAACTTTAAACCTTCTTGTGAGATGGGGGGGAAATGCTAATCAAGATGTCACGTCCATAAAAGGATGGCCTTTTCAGGTCTCCACTAAGCAGGTATCAGCTGTGTTTTGTTCCTGTAAAAAAAATAAAAATGCGCTGCTCTTCTCTGTGCTCCTGCACTTCTGATTCTTGGCACTGGGACAGTAAGTTCTTTGTGCTCTGGTATTACAATGAGGCTACCAAAGAGAAAGAGCCTTGGTCCGAGGCTGTCAGCTGTTACTAATCACTGTTCTATGGCTTGCTGTGAATCTCTGCGAGTCCTTACCTCTTGCTCTGCTTAGCACACATAAAGAAGATAAATTACGCCTTTAGTTTCCCTTCAAAAAGCATATTGTGTGGCACATTCCAATACAGTGAGCAAAAGACGGAATCATGCAAAGAGTTAAATTAGTATCTAAACAGCCCCCGCAGCAGGGCTTTGCCCTGGCAGATGTGAGGAACAGGAAATGTACTGCTGGGCTGGGCATCCAAAAAAGTTCCTTGTTGCTTTGCACTTGACAAGTTTCAGAGGATAAATCAGTTGCAGCTCAAAGCACAGCATGTCTGGAGTTTATTTGGAGCCTGCCTATGCTCTTCAGCTATACTGTAGAACCTGGCTTCAGTGCCAAGGGCGGAGTTATGGAAAGTGATGATAAAGAGTGAATCTGAGCATGTACAAAATTATCTCAAAGTAATCACAGTCTCTCCACAAAACATGGCATTGGGGAACCTGTCTGAGGGCAAGAGGCCTTGACCCCGGTGAAAGATTCATGAACCGTGGTCCAAATGAAAATATCTCTACATCATCTTCATTGGAGGTCTCTTTGTATTACATGCCAGGTTTGTTTTGCTTTGTTTATATTAAACAGGGTTAACGATGACAGCAATTAAAATACCTGGCTAAATAACTTTTTTTTTTCTGGCACCAAAATATAGCAACTTAGGCACCTAGTGAGCCTTTTAAGGGAGGGCATTCCAGAATTCAGATTTCTATTAGCAAATTAGTAGCTGCTTTGTCATTAATCCTCCAAATAATTCGGAATTACAGTTTGCAGATCAAATTTTAAACTGTATGCTCACTATTTGATAATTTCCTCTACACCTGCATCCCATAAGTATAGGGAACACTTCAGCATGTCAACCTGGCATTTTCAGCAGCTAAAAGTGTTGGTTTCTTAAATTCTGTTGGGCGCTGTAGGTATAATATGCAAGCGATACAATATCCATAGGTTCATCAGGAGAGCTCAGTGAAGAATATTACAGGTGGACCACCACAGTCCACTGGTGGGCCGCCAGCTAATTTCTTTTCACTTGATAGTTGCTGAGATTTTGACCCTTTCAAGGCAGTTTTAATGTTCTTATACACCTTTCAGGGATGTTTACTGAGGAAATTGGAAACATACAATGATCTACCAGTCTTCAAACAACCCTATTAAAAAAAAAACTAAAGTAATTAGGAGCATCCCAGGGAAACAAGGGACTTACATTAAAAACATATGGCATACACTAAAAACAGTAAAGCAGTTCAAGTGCTATGAATAGGGGACAGTGAACATGTGAACATGTGATGGGGACACGTAGAGATGAGCACACTAGCTGCATCCCATCTCTCATCCTCTTCATCACCTTCCAACTGCTGGTTGTCTAAAGCATGGACCTTTTTATATCTGCAGAGACTCCCTGTGTATCTTAAAATGCTTTTGTTTTGTTTTTTTAATGCTATCAGAGGACTGTTGTCCTTTGTCTGAAATGACAACAGACCTCCTGGTTGACAGAGTCTATGCTAGGATTAACTAGCTGTTCCTTCAGACTTGTACTAGCTGTGTCCTTCACATCCTGTTCTGATCATGAGCAGAAGTCCACAAGGAGGGATAGTCTAGCACAGCCTTTCCCCAAGCTGGAGTCCTCTAGATGTTGTGGACTGCAGTTCCCATCATCCGTGACCATTGTCCCTTCTAGTGGGAGCTGAAAGGAGGTGGCATCCAAAACATCTGGAGGTCACCAGCTTGGACAAGGCTGGTCTAGCAGACCAGGTCAGAGTCACAGGATCTCATATACTTCCCAAAAAATCAGCAAAGCCTTTACTGCTCCTGGAGCTGATTACCTCTCCCAAGCTGTACCCACTTCCTGAAAAGTGGCAGTTCTTAACACTACTCTGCTTCTCACTTAACTACCACATGGTGCATTGCCTACAGCAATAAGCAGGAATCAGGGAGCAGAAGACCCCACTTATAACTCAAGGGGCTGATTAGTTCAGACAGAACTCTTGTCCTGTGTCTCTTTCATCTCTCTTTAAATGTGGAATTTCCTCTGCACCTGCAATCAAGTATCTGCAGGAGCACTGATGGAAGGATGCACTCCCACAAGTTAAGATGCTTGAAGGAGGGGTATGACGCCAGAGGAGGAGAGGACAGAGGGTGAAGAAAGAGCTGTGAGTGGAGGGGAGCAGTTTTCCCATCCTTTGGACCCCCTGGGAAACTCATCAAATCTGCTGCACCTGGAACTGGGTGTGGAGAGTGCAGCTGTGGGCAGCCTAAGGAGGTACCATCCTCCTTGGACATGTCCATAAAAAGCAAGTCCAGAGTAAGAGACTAGGGTAATGTCAGCTGTTTCCAGAAACACTTTTCATTGGTGGGTGAGCTGAGAGTTTGTTTGGACCCTGGGTGAGAACCTGGAGGCAGAGAGGAAGGGGTGTCAGAAGGAAAATGAATTGATATTTTTATATATTACAAACTTTATATTAATGTAACATTTTCATATGTAGCTGTGTGTTTTTGTAATATCTGTTTAAGTTGCCTGTTGTTTCAGCTTTCTGTACACTGCTTGGAGATATCTTTTAATATATTAAGCACTATAGAAATTAAATAATACATATATTAGAAAGAGTATGGAAACAGTAAAAGATTATACCAGCTCAATATATTTGGGGAATAGCATCTACAGCCTGTGTACAATGTGATGTTTTTACTGTATATTTTTAATATATATTCATGTGTTTCTTTGTACAATTTTAAAATTTAAATTTGTGAATTATAACAAATTGTACAATTTTTGGGAACGTGACCAGCTTCTTTTGTAGATAAGAAATTACAACATAAGAAGTTCAAGCACAAAATAATTGTGTTATATAGCATTTGCAACGCATTCCGAAAACAGACATACCATCTCTCCCAATCCAAGGGTAGTTCATGTGTATCAAGGGAGAGTGGGGAAGCTTTTATCTCCCCTGCAGTTGTGCTGTTATAAAGCACACCATGTCTCAAATTTCAAGGGAGAAAGGTAACATAAGAGCAAAGGAAGTCACTTTATATCAAGCCGGACCATTGGGCCATCTACATCAGCATCGTCAACACTGAAGTGGGATAGCTCAGTCGGTAGAGCACAAGACTCTTAATCTCAGGGTTGTGGGTTTGAGCCCCATGTTGGGAAAACACTCCTGCATTGCATGGGGTTGGACTAGATGATCCATGTGGTCCCTTCCAAATCCACAATTCTATGATTCTATGATATCTGAAGTTGCTGGGGATTGAATCTGTGGGTGGGGAGGCAGTTGCTCTATCACTGAACTATGACCCTTCTCTCTTTGGACTGTAGCTCCATGAGAGAGCATCTGCTTTCATATTCAGAAGCATTCTATCTTTGATACTGTTGATAATATAGCCATCGTGACTAGTAGTCACGGATAGCTTTATTCTTCCATTTGTCTCATCCTCTTTTAAAGCCATCGGAGCTGGTGGCTGTAACTTGTGGGAGCAAATTCCGTAATTTAACAACACGCTCTCTGAGAAGAAATACTTCTTTTTCTGAAAGCCACGCCATTCATCAGGGTTCTCGTATTACAAGAATGCTTATTCTAGTACAGTGGTACTTCAGGTTAAGTACTTAATTTGTTCTGGAGGTCCGTTCTTAACCTGAAACTGTTCTTAACCTGAAGCACCACTTTAGCTAATGGGGCCTCCTGCTGCTACCGCACCGCCGGAGCACAATTTCTGTTCTCATCCTGAAGCAAAGTTCTTAACCTGAAGCACTATTTCTGGGTTAGCGGAGTCTGTAACCTGAAGCCTATGTAACCCGAGGTACCACTGTATGTGTATTCACAGTTTTTTGTGCTGTACAGACTCTAGTTTCACTCTCATGCTTCTTTTTGCTAGGAGTGGCTGCCCTGGACAGCAAAGCATCAGGGAAGATGGGGCTCCGAGCCGTCGTCTACTACATGAGCACCACAATCATTGCTGTCCTGATTGGAATTATCATGGTGGTCATCATCCATCCAGGGAAAGGATCGAAGGAAAAAATGCACCGAGAAGGCAAGATTGTGCGAGTGACAGCCGCAGATGCCTTTCTGGACTTGATCAGGTAAAAATGCATTTTCTAGTCGTATAAGCAAGGTAATGAAAGTTACAGCATATGACTGAATTTATTAACACCCAGTGCTATCAATCTCTTTTCTCTTTCTTTTCCCTTCAAAATGGCACCCCCCGGCTCAGAAATAACCTGTAAACTAGACCCCCCAAGGCTTATTGAGCAGGCTTTTTAAGCTTCTTAACAATGTACTGTGGGGTTTACTAATGAGATTTGAAGCAATTCAGAATTCCCCAATTCAGGGCCAGCCCTACTGTTAGGCAGAGTAATATGGCTGCCTCAGGAAACATAACTGAGGAGGTGGTATTCACCCACCATTTCCCCTGAGTTCCCTAAGGTGGTCTACTCTGCACTATTGAAACTCTCCTGCTGTGCTCAGTATGGTGGAGGAAATTGTCCCATCACCAGTATTGAGGTAAGATTCAGGGGCCAGCCACCTTTGATCTCAATAGTAGAGCAATGGCTTTCCATGCAGACAGTACCAGGCTCAATCCCTGGCATTTCCATCAAAGCTGGGAAGGTCCCATCTGGAACCATGGAAAGGTGCTGCATGTTGATGCAAGATGGCCTGACTTGTTTAAATCGCAGCTTCCTATGTTCCAGGGAGGACACGGGTGGCGCTGTGGGTTAAACCACAGAGGCTAGGGCTTGCCGATCAGAAGGTCGGCGGTTCAAATCCCCGTGACGGGGTGAGCTCCCATTGCTCGGTCCCTGCTCCTGCCAACCTAGCAGTTCGAAAGCATGTCAAAGTGCAAGTAGATAAATAGGTACCGCTCCGGCGTGAAGGTAAACGGCGTTTCCGTGCGCTGCTCTGGTTCGCCAGAAGCGGCTTAGTCATGCTGGCCACATGACCCGGAAGCTGTACACCGGCTCCCTCGGCCAATAAAGCGAGATGAGCGCCGCAACCCCAGAGTCGGTCACGACTGGACCTAATGGTCAGGGGTCCCTTTACCTTTACCTTTATGTTCCAGGGCTCCAGTCTGATTCTGTATGTAGAATGGAAAAGTAAAAGAAGAATGTAGTTAAGCGTAGGACTCCTTGACATAATAACAGGATGTCTGTGGCTTTTTTTAAGTTTAGAATTTTATAGTACTGACTCAAATAAAATTTTACATAGAATTTTTAAAATGGAAAGATTACAGTAGGACTTGGTTCTAACTTCCTGTTGTGGACATTTCATTCTGGAAATCATTAAGGCCAGTGTACAAAAATGTTGTGGATTGTGATATGTGGATTTGGGGGACACCATCTTATCCTTTGTGTTAGCAAAACACCTTAGGCAGACCTGCCCCAATTCTCCCCACAGCTGTGCCTTCAAAAAGCATGTGAGGAATTTGAGAATTTCTTCTGTGGGTTGACTGTGAACCTGTTGGAACTGTGATTTCAAACAATTCTCTGGCTCTAAGTTTTGGAGGGGCCCTTTCTATACCCTCCTCCTTTACTTTCTCACTGCAAAAGTGTTGTTTATATTCTGAATCAAGGAAGACATGTATTTATTATTTCTACTGTCTAACCAAGGTAAACCTGAGGCAGGGTAGATTTGCAGCCTGCTCCTGCTCAAAAGGTTGAGGAGAAAATTCGCTGAGATTAATTTGGTGAATTGCAAAGAAGTAGCAGTCTTTTAAAAAAAAAGAAAAGAAAAAAGGAGAGAGTGAATTGATGCTAATTCAATATACTGCTGAGATCATATGTCTGTGGTAGAATACATGTCTCATATTCAGTCCCTCACATCTCCCATTAAGAGGATCAAGTAGCAAATGATGGGAAACACCTCTGTCCAAAGAACCACTGCAAGTCACTATAGATAATCATCACTAGGTGGACAAACAATCTGACCTAGTATGGTATGGAAGCTTCTTATGAGCATAAGAACATAAGAAGAATCCTATTGGGTCAGGCCAAATAGATAACCATGGAGCCCAACGCTATACATATGACCTTTGATGTAAATCCCACCAGCTTCAATAGGGCTTCATCTTGAAATGATAATAGATGTGTACTATTCCTCAAATAGTTGTTGTTCTTTCTTCACAGAAACATGTTCCCTCCGAATCTGGTAGAAGCCTGCTTTAAACAGGTAACGATGTGTGGTTTCAATTACATCTATCTTCATCCGGGAGCTTCAAGTAAATCTTCTGATGCAACTGAGTAGTCTTAGCCATTATGTTTTTGTAATGCCTAGAAAAGACACGGCTATAACGTCTCTCCTTTTCCCCATCTCTCACAGTTCAAAACAAACTATGAGGAACGGACACCTAGTATAGCAGTTGACTCAAACGAAACATCTGTCCTTGCTGGCATTATAAACAATGTGTCCGAAGCAATGGAAAACCTAACTCAGTTGAAAAAGGAGATGATCCCTGTTCCAGGGGCTGTAAATGGAGTAAATGCACTTGGACTGGTTGTGTTCTCAATCAGCTTTGGACTGGTGATAGGGAACATGAAGGAGCAAGGACGAGCATTGAGAGAATTCTTTGATAGCCTTAATGAGGCTATCATGCGCCTCGTATCACTAATCATGTGGTAGGTGTTGAATGCTACATTTGTTGATATATCTGGCACCATCCGTGTGCATGGCATTTTACAGAATACAAGAGGAAATATCCCTTCCCTGCCTAACATTCTCCATTAATTTGCCATTAATTTCCAGTGCATCTAAATAACAGAATGATCTCATGCATGTTTGCTTGGAAGTAAGTTCTTCTGTATTTGGTGAAGCTTACTCTCATGTAAATGTGTTTAGGATTTCAGCCTTAGCCCCCTTGGAATGTGTCAGGAAATTTCTGAGCGCGTGAAAATAGCACCACGAAAATATACACACCTAGGCTTCTCGCTGGATAGCCGTATATTATATTAACTGTGTGATTTGTTTGTAGGTATGCGCCACTTGGTATCCTCTTTTTGATTGCTGGGAAAATTGTTGAGATGGAAGATATGGGTGTGATTGGAGGGCAGCTTGCCATGTATACTGTTACTGTCATCATTGGCTTGCTCATCCATGCTATTGTAGTGCTCCCTTTACTCTACTTCCTAATCACTCGAAAGAACCCTTGGGTCTTCATTGGAGGATTGCTGCAAGCTCTCATCACAGCCCTGGGAACATCTTCAAGGTAGGAATATTCATAGCCAGATCGAGTTTGATTTTGAGTAGAATTTTGAGTTACTGAGTTTGCATGTGCATGTAAAAAGTAAAGGGACCCCTGACCATTAGGTCCAGTTGTGGCCGACTCTGGGGTTGCGGCACTCATCTTGCTTTATTGGCCAAGGGAGCCGGCATACAGCTTCCGGGTCATGTGGCCAGCATGACTAAGCCGCTTCTGGCGAACCAGAGCTGCGCACGGAAACACCGTTTACCTTCCCGCCAGAGCAGTACCTATTTATCTACTTGCACTTTGATGTGCTTTTGAACTGCTAGGTTGTTAGGAGCAGGGACCGAGCAACGGGAGCTCACCCCGTCGCGGGGATTCAAACCGCACACCATTTTAATAACTCCACTTTTGCCTTAACCCAGCTCTATTCATGTTTTACAAAGGGAATTAAACATGACAAGCTGTACCAGTGTATGGACAGGGAACTGCATTTCAATTCACATAAAGTTTACAGCAGTGCATTGAGTTTAGGCCAGGAGTGGAGAACCTGATGCCTTCCAGGTGTTGTTGGACTGTAGCTCCCATCAAACCTGACCATTGACGGTGCTGACTTGGGCTAATGGGAGCTGAAGTGCAGCAACCTCCGGAGGGCCAGAGATTTCACATTTGGGTGCACATACCAATGGACATCCAATTTACACTCATCGGTCTACTCTGAGATGGACTAGCATTGGATACAGCCCATGGTTCTTGATCCAGTAAGTGAGCATCTGGAGCTACTTTACATCCAGCGCTATCTACTTTGGCACTAGCTTTCTAGATCTAAGGCTTTCAACTGAAATGAGAGGGTGTGAACCAGGACACATCTGCAGGCAACTCATAAGATCCACCACTGAGGTATGGGATCTACCAATAACACACAGGCACCCAACTATGTGTGGAGATGCTCTTAGCTAGATTGGGGCACTGGCACACAGTTGAACATGTGAACTAATTTCATTTAAATAATAATAATTAGGTAATTAGAGGAGACAGGAAAACTCTGTCTGCCATCCTTGTTCTGGGTGGCTCCATAATGTCAGTAATAATGTGTATAGCCATCATCCATATCAATATTACCTGCCTTTTCTGATGAGTTAATTTTTCTCCATTTCCCCCCCCCCCCTTTTGGCTTTAGTTCTGCCACCTTGCCGATCACATTTAGGTGTTTGGAAGAGAATAATGGAGTAGATAAACGCATTACAAGATTTGTGCTTCCTGTGGGTGCAACTATTAACATGGATGGTACAGCTTTGTATGAGGCACTGGCTGCAATTTTCATTGCACAGGTTAATAACATGGACCTCAACTTTGGACAGATTATCACAATCAGGTTTGTAAATGTTGCAAAACCTTAGACGTTTGCATGGGCTGCTTTTTGCATCATATGGTAGTGGGAAAGACATGTGATAGGATCCACCGTATATTTCAGCGGCCCTCTATGTGTTCCTCATTATGCCCATGATTGAAAACATTGTCATTATGAGTTAGCTCCAGGTTTTGTAAATCCACTGAAAGCAATAAGACTTAAATCATCACTTAACATAGTGAAGTAGCTCACTTCCAGGGTATCACAATATAGCCCTCACAAGCTCGACTGTACAAGGAAGAAGAAAGAAAAGGATCACCATAATGTTGAATAAAATGGGGGTCCTAGAATAGCTTAATGATTCAGGCTGAAATTTTATGCACATTTACCTGGGAGCAAGTCCCATTGAACTCACTTCTGAGTAGGCATACATAGGAGTGGGCTATAATTCTCTCCCATTGAAATAGATCCCGTTTTATCAACACAGTTCAACATACTTCCTTGAGCTTGTTCTGTATTCATTTGAGAAAATCTTCAGTAATTCCTGTAAATTTAGTAATTTTCCATAAGTATAATCAGGGGAAAGAGTAAATGATCATTCCTTGAATATCATTGTTATCATCAGATTTTATTGGTCAACCAAATATAGGTTATAGGCAAAAGCAAGCACACGTCTCAAAAACATATAGCACATATGTTTAAATCATTATAATACACATATCAGTTTAATCTGCACTTTGCACCACAAATGTATGCATGTTTGCTCAGAAGTAAGCCCCAGTGATTTCAGTGAGACTTGCTGCCAGATAAGTGTATATAGGATTACTGCACAGTCTTAATCAGCTACAAGAGGGGTGGTGGAGAACCTCCAGTCTGTGGGACAAATCCGGCCATTCCTAACAAACCACACCCATCAGATGTCATATGCAGTATTACATCAAGTGTGGGGTAGCTCTGCATGTGGCTACAAAGGAACATTTGGGAGCTTGAAGTCAGCTCCTGGTTGTTCCTTTGCAGGAGCTAGGTGTGCCCCAATCAGTCATCAGCCAAGTTTCTTCCCTCCGTTTTATTAGCAGTTTCAATGTAAACCACTTTGTGCTACTAATCCCTGCACAAAGCAGGCTTGAATTAACCACCCATCAGCTGAGTTCAAGGCCACAGGAAAGTGCTTTGCCAGCCTTCTGCTCAGTGCAACAACTGGATGGCACCACATCGTGGAGCAGAGAGGTGTCCCTGATGACTGATCTGGCTCAGGCTTTTTGAACTTGTTGCCTTCCAGCTGGCTGTGCTGGCTAGAGAGCCAGTGTGGTGTCGTGGTTAAGAGCGGTAGTCTCATAATCTGGTGAACCGGGTTCACTTCCCCGCTCCTCCACATGCAGCTGCTGGGTGACTTTGGGCTAGTCACACTTCTTTGAAGTCTCTCAGCCTCACTCACCTCACAGAGTGTTTGTTGTGGGGGAGGAAGGGAAAGGAGAATGTTAGCCGCTTTGAGACTCCTTTGGGTAGTGATAAAGCGGGATATCAAATCCAAACTCTTCTTCTTCTAGATGGTCCAAAACATCTGGACAGCACCAGGTTAGGAAAGGCTGATCTAGGCTATGTGCAAATTTTTCTCGTAAGACATAAAGGAAGGCGGGGAAAACATTTTTGTAAAATGATAGATAGATGATAGATAGATGATAGATAGATAGATAGATAGATAGATAGATGATAGATAGATAGAACAAAAACACAACCTATGTGTGTGTTTAAAAATTAAAAGCTCTGTGTGATTGTTTTGGTGTCTCCTTGCTCTGAACAGCATTACGGCTACAGCAGCCAGCATTGGTGCAGCAGGAATTCCTCAGGCTGGCCTCGTCACTATGGTGATCGTATTGACATCTGTTGGCTTGCCTACAGACGATATCACCCTTATCATTGCAGTGGATTGGTTTTTGTGAGTATTTCTGCAGTGTAAAGTATATTATAAAATGAAGCAGGCTAGTGGGCATTCATGAAAACTGAACTTGCAAGTCATTTTAGTTCATTTCCCCATGAATGTTTTACCAATATTCAGTTGTATTGCCTAGGATATAAAAAATGACCATTTTTAACTGCAAAGCAAGCCAGCACCGATTAGGATGTTCCCCATGCCCTGAAAGTATTGTGTTTCTCAAATCTCTGCTCACTCAAGAAGCTTTCTGGATGATGTTGTGCGAGAAACATCATACTTTGTCTCATCTGTCCTACTTCATAGGGTTCTTGTGCTGGGGAAAAGGATAGCCCCTTCCCACCACTTCATGGGCCACAAGTTAAGAACCTCTGCCTTAGAGGAAAGGATCAGATGGAAGTGTTAAAAATAAATTTCTTTATATACAATTGCATGTTTTGTTTTGTTTTGTTACTTGAGTATAGAATTGCAATGTTAAATACACTGCATTAAATACACTACATTTTCCTTTCCTAATTTCAGTGAATCAGTGTAATAATGTACTGTGTAATCTATTGGGGGCTTTGGAGGGCTGGGACTGCCTAGCTTGTTTAAATCTGCAAATTGTTCTATAGGGATCGTCTGCGTACCACCACCAACGTTTTGGGAGACTCTATCGGCGCAGGGATTGTAGAACACTTATCGCGGCATGAGTTGAGGAGCAAGGATGCGGAGATGGGTAACTCTGTGATAGAGGAGAATGAAATGAAGAAGCCTTACCAGCTGATCTCCCAAGAGAACGAGAACGAAAAGCCCTTAGACAGTGAAACCAAGATGTAAGGTAGAGGAACAATGCAAAGCACTAGAGACGCAGAAAGCGTACACTTCCTCCAATCCTTTCTGTAACTTGTCCGTTTGTTCCTCATCTCTCTCTATATATACAAGCAGAGCACTGAAAAGGTTTAGGGCTTAACTAGACATGATGAGAGACGTGAGGTTATATCCAGTGGTGTCACTCAGCTGTTATTAAGGCTTCCATCAGCAGGAAGGGAAGCTATTTTCAGCCATTTCCTCATAGGCCTAGAGCCCCTCTCACACCCTATATCTGCTCCTGAGAGTTGTGGAACCCTCCAGTGCAGGGAAGTGGGGGCTACAGTGCTTCCCTCCTCATTTCGCTGATGGAAGCTTCACTGTCAGTTCAGTGACGTTACTGGATAAAACCCATGGTGGCTACATGCAAGGTCTCTTCGCTCCCTTCTCCTTGTGCTTGCATCTAGGTAAGCACGACACGTATTGTGATGTCATCACTGCGTGCATCGCCCTGCATCCCTTCCTGTGTGGCCATAGGAGGGCAATGCACAGCACAATGACATCATACCACGTGGTATGTTTACCTGGATAAAGGTTTCAGGTGGCATGTGGAAGGAGAGGGAAAAGAAGATTAAACGGCTCCAGCGCCACATCTACTATAATGTCTAGTTAAGTTCTTGCTGAACTATATACCCTATTACTTAGCAATGAATGTGTTATATGATTGTATCCCATTAAAATAATACGACGAAATACCAAGCATACAACATTATGATATGATATGATGTGATGTGCTATGGGGATGGGATATATTGTGTAATCAAATTACCAAGAATATTCAAGTGCACATGTTGCATAGTCCTGTAAATGTGATCTCACTTTATGTAAGCTGAAGCAGTAAAGCAGACAAGAAATCTTGAAAAGGGGGGGTTGTTTGTTTGTTTGACTGTTACACATTCTTCATACCAGGAAGGCTGTAATTCTATACACATTTACCTGGGAGAAAGTCCTACTGAATCTAATGGACCTTACTCCTGAGTAGACACATATAGGATTGCATTGTAAATTTACTTTTTACACTTGATGCTATTCTCCAGAAAAGTGAGTAGCAAATTTTGCTTTCTCTTTTTAAATATATTATTTCCTTATTTTATTGCTATTGGAGCACTAAAAATAGGGATACTGATTTTTGTTTTAAATACATGGACAATATGTCCCACAACTTGCTCTAGTTACCATCTAAGCAAAAAAAAAAAGGATGTATCATAGTTTCATTTCTACCTAATGGGATATTTTAGGATCAGGAAAAGCTTCCTGGTACTGCGCACCTTCAAGTCCCATTTAATTCCTAGATCATGAACCTAGAAAAATGCATTTGTGTATGTGTAACATTACTGTTCCTCTTTGGGATTATGGCATTACTACTTAACACAAGTACTGTTACCTATGCGCACTGTCTTTTCAGGATCAGAGATCTAATATACACATGCACTTTGGAACATAAACTGTCTTCATCCCTTCGTTGCAGGGGGCGGGATATTAAACTGTTGATACCACATCAGTGTGGGCATTTTTGAAATAACCTAGGCGTCCCCCTCCCATAATTTTCCAACCACTTACTTAACTCTGAACATTCCATTGATTTAACTAGATCAGGCCTGCACAAGTTGTGATCCACCCAACTGAATGTAGCCCACCAGTAATGATAGTTCAAGAAACTTCCTGCTGTTGCTGCACACGACAGATCACAGAAACAGGGGGATTATCAAACATCAGACCAATAGTGAGCTACGTTTGGCTGTGTCGTGGGCCATAAATTGTGAAGGCCTGTCCTAGATCTCTAGCTGCCCAGTGAGTTGAGTTTGACATGCATTTTAACTTTCGATGGGAGTTGGGATCCTAAGTGACACTTTATAAAGGCATATCAGTTTTATACCCACTCAAGTGTGTACTTTAGCTGGTGCTGATAATTCTATTAGAGATCCCTAGCCCCCACCCCCTCAAAAAGAGGTACTTATTAGGATAGTTTAAATCTGTGACACGGATACAACCTGCTTATCATCTCACTTCTAACTGCTGTACAGGGATGGCCACCTAAAGGTAAAAAGATAGTGGTTTTTGAACACATCTTTGTTGTATTCCAAACCATTTGTTTTCAGGGCAGGCAATGTGAGTTCGAGCCACTTCTGCACAGTTAAAATGTTTGCCTGTCTTCACCCTTGCCTATCTACTTTGTGTCAGAGATTTTCCGATGGAAAGAAGCACTTATAGACTAAGAGGTAGAAAGCAGAATGCACAGAGCATCTGACAGGGTTCAGTAACATTTCCACTGTCATATCGGAACTGCAGGGGACAGGAGAATGCTTTCAAACAGGGTGGTTTTCCAATTAATTTGGTCTGTTTCGTTGTCTTGCTAAACAAAAGAAATTGTTGCCAAATGCATTTTTTCCCAACATTGGGGTTACAAGGGAAGAGGGTTTTTCCCCCCCATTCTACTGCCAAGTTCTCCATACTAGCAATACCCCTGATGTAGGGGGAGTAATCTTTTAGAATAGTGAAGCTAATGTGGTGCTCAATTACTTTTAGTAGGAATAATATTTAAAAAAAAACAACACACAGCAGGATAGCAAATACGTTGAATAAATATTGAAAATATAAGAGAGGATTTTTAAAGAGCAATATTATAAGTCTTCTTCTGGGAGTAAGAGGCAGGGCAGATTTTACACACTGAGGTGAGATCCATATATTATCATTGATTATTTGTCCTGCTCCAATCTTTACTCCCTGATGAAGCCCATTTATGAAAAAGAAAAGAATGATTTATATATATATATATATATTTACATGCATTGCCATAGCAGTCAAACGGGAAAGGTATATGGATGTGAAACAGGGATGGTGTGCTGTACTGTAGATATATATACACACACAAACTGCATAGTCTATGGGGGTTGGGGAATTAATAGTATTTCTGTGAGATAGGTACAATATATTTCTTGTGTTACAGCTACCACTCAACCATTTCAATGTAATTTTTGTCCCTGGGAGTTCATTCATATGGTCACAGATTTTGAAGGCAAAGAACCCTGAGAATTGCAAGACCATCTCAGCTAAATCTCAATATGCTATGAAGTTAAACTTTGATATTTTTTTTTGTTACCTCGCTTCCCTTCACAAAGTGGCCAGAATTAACCTAACACTACAGTCTTCTTTAATTTGTACGGAAGAAGGGGGGTTTGAAGCAGTAGTGAAGGTGGTCTGTATAGATACAGATTTGTGAATTAGATGCAAACTGGGTGTGCAGCTGAGGCTGGATCCTGGAGACCTCCATTGTTATATGCACTCTACTGTAATGCACACGTGTGTTTGTGTGCAAAACAGATGAGTTCAAATGTAATCATGGCATCAGTATCACAGGAGCATTGTGAAGGCAGAGGTCCTTCCTCACCTCAAAATTCCTAGTAGTTTTGCCCCATAAACCATCCTTTCCTCCCTGTCCCATGTTGGATCTGTGCATCTGTAGAAACCAAAAGTATGTTCAGGATGACTGGCTGGCAGATAGTGCGTGCTTCCTGCATGCACTTCCATGGGAGTGCAGAAGGTAGCATCAGAAAGCTGGACCATCAGAGAGCAATTCAATATGAGGCTCCTCCCTATGCCAACAGTGCCACTGTTTCCAGAAGTGAGGAGGAGCCTTACTATCAGCTCTTTCCACTTGGCCCAAACCCATCTCATATCCTCTTTTCACAGTACAAAATTGCCTTGCCAAGCTGATGAGAAGAAGCCCATCTGATGAATGGCCCACTGACACCAGTGGTGCAGTTAGGCAATCACTGATCTTATGGGATGTAGTTCTTTAGAAGATAACAGGTTGTATCCAGTATAGCATGAAGTGAATTGTTCCATCAGCATAAGGATTGACACTTGTGCAATAGAACTTCCTCCCCTCCCACCATGCACCAACTAAATCTGTCCTGGAGGTTTCCCCAACCCTCTGGAGCAGATTTGGGGATGGCACAGGGCATGCACAGGAGGAGAACATTAGACAAGCCCACTGGATCAAGCCAGTGGACCATCTGGTTCTGTATGCTGTTCTCACAGGGGCCGACCAGATACCTGTGGGAAGCCTGCAAGTTGGACAGCACTCTGCCCACCTCCAATTCCCAGCAACTGGAGGAGGGGGAAAGTTCTGTTGCACAAGTGTCAATCATTACGCTAACAGAACAAGTGCATTGGATGCTGCTCAATGTATACTGCTTCACTTCAGAATGTGGTAAACCAGCTCAGCTGCATCTGAAAGCCCTCCTGGTGTAGTGGTTAAGAGCGGTGGACTCGTAATCTGGTGAACTGGGTTTGATTCCCCGCTCCTCCACATGCAGCTGCTGGGTGACCTTGGGCTAGTCACACTTCTTTGAAGTCTCTCAGCCTCACTCACCTCACAGAGTGTTTGTTGTGGGGGAGGAAGGGAAAGAAGATTGTTAGCCACTTTGAGACTCCTTAGGGTAGTGATAAAGCGGGATATCAACTCCAAACTCTTCTTCTACTACTTACTCTGCTGAATGGGACCATGGACTTCTCCAAAATCCTGCCCTGACAGAACCACTGACCACCAAGGGTTTTCTGGAATGTAGAGGGGATCTTTGGTTCAAAAATGTGACCTGTGAATAAAACTTGCAGACACACATACTACAAAATGTGAAGTGGACAAATTCTCAGAATGCTGGACACAGGCGGTCTTTCTTTGGACTGATGAGGCAGGCTCCTTATTCCACAAGTTGCAGATCCTACTCACTTAGCTTGTCCTTGAGCACTTTCCTTATAGAAAGTGGATAGGAGTTAACCCAGTGCATTCGGGAATTGGAGGTGTTTTAAACAATGCAAAGCTCTTGGGTCATCTCTAACTGAATGCAGTAATGGATGCTCCTTTTTATTATATTTCTTACTTGTGCTAACAGAAAGGAAACCTAGATTACAGACAGGCATCTTCTGACATGTAACTAGAGATATTTTTTATAGAAATACTGTATTCAGTATGTGTGTACAAAAGTTAATATTAGATTATATGGAGTAACTTTTTAATTACATTTTTGCTTTTGATTGGATACTATTTTTTTGGAAATACACTGCAAAGAAGATTTCGTGTTAAAGGTTGTCCTTCCGCAACATCACTGTAGGGGGGGAAATGTGTTACAAAGCATGACAGCTTTTCAAATATTTTTTACACTAACTTTGTTTCTTACAGAAATCAGGTACCATAGAACAATCTCTATTCCCTGCCCACTCTGGGTTGGCAGCTGGGTGCACCCAGTGTGGCTTGAGAAATATTACTTTGTAGATGTATTTTCAATAAAAAAAATAGTTTTACATTTTTATTTTTGAACTGTGTGGTGTTTTGCCTTCCAGAGAATAATGGGACTCTTCACATTGATGTGCATAAATTAATTCCAGTTCTTCTTCTTTTTAAGTCAAACAGTAGTGAACAAGCAGTGTGTTCTGGTTTATTTATTGATTTATTTAGTATTGGGACCACCTGAGAAGGTGCTCTCCCCAGCCACGTAACAGGAAAACAGTCCACATCTGATAATATGAAATGGCACAAGTTCAGAACAATTAATATTCCATACCAACTTGGGAGAATGTTTACAGCCCAATCCCAGCTAGATTTTGCCTAGTGATACTGGATATTCAACCTATATTAATCTGCAGAAGAGTATTCCACAAAGGTGCACTGTTGAAGAGCATTGTGGATGTATAAGGTTAAGATGCCATTTTGTGAACCGCCACTGTGATGCCATCATGCTTCTGGATCATGGTATTGCCAGTATCAGGCTCAAGGCACACTACAGGAATATCTGTTGGATCAGACGTCAACTTGCTGGGATAGAACAGATATCAATGTTCATCTGAGAGGGTACCATTGCAGTCCAGGTTTAGGCCCTGGGAATTGGTGCACAGGGCTCCTGCAATGGAGGGGTTCTTCACTGTGATTTCTAAATGATGCTCCAATGCCCCCTCCATCTTGCTGAGCACCACCTCCCAGTTCTTCTATTGAAGTGAATCTTAGACTTATCAGGATGTTAGGCACCAAGATAGAAAATGAGTTGTAATGTTACCACATATCTTATTTTCTCTGTACATGTTTTGTACACCGTGTGGCAGAAAAGGGGGACCTTTTTAGCTCCACAGACCAGATCTTTATTTGGCTCCACCCCCACAGGCCAACTTAGACAGGTGGGTGGGAGAACCCATCTGTCAATCAGATGGTGTCATTATGACATCATAAAATTGATGTCATGATTCCCAAGCACCTAGGACAGGGGCAGGAATAAAAAGCCTGCTTTTTGCAGACATCCGCTCTGAGAGAACATCCCCTGTTTATGGCATTGCCCCCACAGCCCTGTAGAACATGACCATTTTTGTTGAGGGTGGGGCTTTTAACTATAGTGCAGAAATATATCCCATCAGACATAAAGGTGGCATTGAAATGAAAGTTTTCAATTGAAATGGAAGTCTCTTTCCATAGTGTCTGTCCTTAACTAATATGGCCACTCTTACTTAGCCACATTAATGATTTTCACCTTTCATGCGAGTGCTTTAACAGGCAACCAGAGAGGAACAGAGAGCAATGTTGTCTCTGCAGAATTGGCTGCTCTTGCCACCACACAAACTGATCTGGCAAACCAAGCCTCGCCTCACATGAACTTAATGTAAAACTACACTTATGCAAGTAGAATAGCATACCAAACTATCATAGAATTGACATACGTTGTGAATGCATCACATGAGAATGGCAGACAACATGAGGTAAGTGTAATGTTTCAGCTCAGCATAATTTCCAAGTAGTCGCATTCTGAGATCATGGGTTGACTCACTGGATTTCACGTACAACTGGAGATGTATATCTTACACCTGGGAACCCTGGTTGTTATACAAAGCTAGTTGTATGAAACTACAGCTGGACTGGGGCCATATTTTAAATGCAAAAGACATTAAGTTGGTGGGTACAAGGCATAGATTCTGGATGTTAAAACCTTAATTTTATTAATGTTGAAGATATACTGCTCTCCGTGCTATTAAAATGTTTGTGGGCGTTGGGGAAGCATTTTCAGTCTAAGGGCTGCAACTCTCTGGGGTCAACCTTCTGGGCTGCATGCCAGAGGCAAAAATGAGCAGAACAACTGATTTGACTTTTACTTTGTACAGTAGGCTACATTCCACCCTTGCAGAATCCAGCAGTTTCTACACACATACACACACCTCCATCCAGGCAAGAAAGAGGCATGTTTATAAATTAAAGCCATGTTCTATTCAGGCAAAAAAAACCAGTTGAATAGTGTGTGGAGCAGAACCATGGGGTGGGGGGCTGGGGGGGGGGGGTGGCCTGCGGGGCGGGGGGCCCAGGAAGATGACATGGCTTGAGAAGAAGCTTGAGGGCTGGATGCAGAGGCTGGGAGGGTTGCATTCAGCCTGGGGACCAGAGGTTCATCACCCTTGAACTAAACCTTGGAGAATCATATGACAGCTTTGCTGACACTGGGCTGTAGACATCAGCCATCATTAATAGTTATATATAATTTGTTAATAGTTATATATAATTATCTGTTTTTGTGACTGTAACATGAAACAAGAAAAGTGCACTCTCTCACTTGGACTAATTAAATTGTGGTTCATGATGACAACCAACAAGAGAGAGAAGGTGGGATATGCCAGCTCTCCCTCCCTAATATATGTGGAGCCCTTGAATTGCTTACCAACATTCTTTTGTACTGCTGTATATCATATTTTGACAACTCTGTAAAAGAAATTTTCTTCACAGTCTATATAACCCGTCATATAGTGACAGTAAATTTCAGGAGCAGCCTTTTTACCAGGTCTGTTTCCATATAATAAGAGAGCACATGTTCTGTGCTTGTTAAGAACATAAGAGAAGCCCTGCTGCACTGAATCAAACACATATCTAGGTCAACATTCTGTTTCCCCCAGTGGCCAACCAGATGCCATTGGGACGCTTACTCAGAAGTAAGTCTCACTAGTCCAATGGGACTTGTTCTCAAGTTAGTAAACATACACAGGACTGGGATGCATGTAGTGATGGGTGAATCCCCTCCCCCAGTTCACTTCAGAATAGGATCATCAGTTGTGTGCATCATGTGAGAGCCTTCAAGAAAAGTTACCTCCCTCCCATGAGTGCTGAACTGACACATAGTATTGGTTGTAACTTATCATTTCTGTAAAGTTAATCTATTTTTTGCCCAAGTCATGGACACTAATCACAGCTCAGAACATAAGAAGAGCCTGCTAGATCAGACCAGCAGGTCTTCTGGTTCAGCATCTTGCTCTCATGGTGGGCCACCTGTGGGAAGCTTGCAAAGAGGACCTAACAGAGCTCAGACAGAACCACATGTGCAAAATCTTGTTTTTCCATTCCAATATACTGAAGTATTGGGGAGGACATGGTGCTACAGGAGCATTGCCAGCAGCCGAATTTTGTACAGCAAACTTGATGATGATTAACCTTGCTAGCATCAGTTGCTCAACATGTTTCCATCCAGTTCCATTTTCTTGTGTTAGAGTTCAAGCTATTCTTACTTCTTCAGATAAATCTCAGCAAGGTATCTTTGGACAAAAGGCAGTATTCAAGGGCTTGCCTAAATTATCATTTAAATGTGTTGTATAAAATTGGGTTAGCTCTGATGTGCACTTTTTTAATTGGTTCATTCCCACTACATGGAAGGGTTTTGCCTATTAAATTGTCTGATGCATAAATCACTTGTGGCAGGCGGAAACCCCCTGGCTGCCTTGTCATGGCTTTGTTTTGTTTTGTTTTTTGGATAAGGTTCAAAAAAAGATATCAAATTCAGATTCCTGAATGCTAACTGCAGATGCAGACAAGCAACAACGTCTTCACAAGAAATTGTGAAAAACCCTTTGTTTAAAAGAGCAGCTACAATTCTACAGATGTGTGTTCGGCCAACTAAAGAACAACAAAAAGGAGGAAAGTCTTCGTTCAAAGCCAACAGTGCTTTCGGTGGCCGTCAATCTCTGCTCTCTTCCAGACGACCTGTGTTTTGAGCATTCAGCCTGACTTGCTCGCACAAAGCTGGCACAAGGGTTAGACTGTGTGTGGTCTTTAGTGAACGTTCATTTGCATTTGCTTGCAGAAAAGTTGCACAACAATGAGCATTCATCCTTAGCTCTTTGTGCAATGTTCATACATCTTCCCACTATTCATTCAGCCCAAGATTTCCAGTGCATTTCCCCATCACTTTCCTAACTGCAAAAAGTCAATTTTTAAGAAGTGGATTTGTTGCACTAGAGCAAAGGTAACAAACGTGATTCCCTCCAGATGCTGTTGGACTCCAATGCCTACCAGCCCCAGCTAGCATGGTCAATGGTCAGGGAAGTAGTCCAACAATATCTGGAGGGCACCCTGTTGCACGTGAGCAACAGGGCATATTAATCCAATTTAATTGGGCAGTTCAAATCCCCGCGATGGGGTGAGCTCCCGTTGCTCGGTCCCTGCTCCTGCCAACCTAGCAGTTCAAAAGTATGTCAAAGTGCAAGTAGATAAATAGGTACCACTCCGGCAGGAAGGTAAACGGTGTTTCCATGCGCTGCTCTGGTTCTCCAGAAGTGGCTTAGTCATGCTGGCCACATGACCTGGAAGCTGTACGCCGGCTCCCTCGGCCAATAAAGTGAGATGAGCGCCGCAACCCCAGAGTCGGTCACGACTGGACCTAATGGTCAGGGGTCCCTTTACCTTTAAATGTCCGGAAAGGTACTGGAAACTCTCCTGCATAATACTGATAGTCTATAAGTGACCTTATACTTATACCACAGACTTTACCTACCTGATGCCTTCCAGATGTTTTGAATTACAGACTCCCCTCAGCACCAGCCAGCATGGAATCAGGTTGGTAAAGGCTACCATACAAGATATGTTTAATTTTTCTCTAAGAACACTATTTTCAGTTATATTGACTGATTGATAGGATTTATATTCCCCTTTTCAACTAAGACAGGTTCCCAAAGCAGTGAAAATTACATTTGCTATGTAACTGACAAGAGCACTTCCTTGTCAGAAAGCAGAATTCATATGGATGGTTTGAATTAAACTGGAAGCAAGTTTACTGGTGATACACAAACACACCTCAACATAGAGCTCCCCATCATTTAGTTATTTATTTTATTGTATTATTTTTTACCCTGATCTTCCTCTGAAGAGCTTCCCAAGCAGCTTATGGTATAGTTCCAAAGTGGGCTATCTGGAGTACCCCCTATCAGGGATAAGGAAGCTGTAGACCATCAGATGTTGCTAGACTCCGACTTAGATCAGTCCCAGTCAGCATGACCAGTGATCAGGGATGAATGGAACTCTAGTCCGATAACATCAGAAGGGCCACAGATTCTCCACCTCTAAGTTAGGTGGATGCCTAGACCTGCTTAAGTTAACAGTCGAACATCATCATGTGACTTCAGAGGATTTGATGGAGGAAATGGGTGGCACAGTTCCACTTCTGAAAATATACATTTGCTAGAACGTAATGGATGGGGTTTGGCTTCCAAGAACTATGGGTCAAAATGTGGGATATTAATAAGAAAGCAAATAAATAAATAAATAAATAAATAAATAAATAAATAAATAAATAAATACATGAGCTTACCTCGCCTACTGAACTTTAAGTAACTTTAAAAATCCGTTGTGTGCCATTTACCAGGGCACATTATCTGTCCATTTAGCTTAGGATGTTGTCTAGCAGTGACTCTGTGGAGTCTCAGGAAGAAGCTTTTTCTTAATACCTTCTACCTGTTTCCTTTTTTCCTCCTTAAGTGCCAGGTATTCCAAAGCTGGGAGATTTTGCATTCAATGCATATGCTCTACCACTAATCTTCAGTCCTTCCCTTTCGCTGGATGCAGCATGAACTTTTTTTAAAATGTCCCTCCTTTCCCAGAGTGCATACATGAAACTAAGCAGAGCCCCAGCAGTGCAAGTATACCTCCAATCTATTACTTGTGGATGTGGTAGCATGCCTATTGTCGTTAACAGGGAATTTGTAGGGGTCTGGCATAAAGCATGCAGGCTGGGTCATGCTTTGGCTGATTCCTGGGGTGTGGAAGACATACCGGTAGTTAATGCTGTGGGCTAATTCACAAAAACAGTTAACATGAATAACCACTGAGCATGTTATGAGACACTCCCACCCTGCTAGGCTGTTCTCTGGTTTAGGAGCATGCTTCCTCCTATGTATATATATGAAAGACAGGTGATGAAACAGCCATTTTTCCCTCCAGAAAGCATTTATTCCATCTCAATTAAGAAGACTATTAACAGGCCCCACCTCTTCTCTAAACAGAAATGCTAGCTCTCACTAGTTCACTTAAACAACCGTATCCTGCTGTGCCATTGCAGTTCACTTAAAGGAACAGAGGAGAAAACTGGAAGATGAAACACAGCAAACTGAATCTGTCACTGATTCTATGTGCACTGTCAGTCAAGTGTGTTGTTGTTGCTGCTGTTAATTAAATTTGTATACCGCCCTTCATCTGAAGATCACAGGCAGTTTAAAACATAAAAGTATAAAATGAGAACACAAATACACAACCACCACTGTTATGTTGTGGGTGAACATATCAGACGACACAGCGATTCTTCAAACAGCTCTTCTTTATTCAGAGGCCAGAACAGAACTGAACTGAAGGGCTCAGTCAGCCTGCTTATATAGAGCTCCAGTACCACGTTACTGTAGCAACTTTCTAAAACTATCCAATCACTGAACGTCACTTTCAATCCTTCATTTGCATAACTATCTACAGTATCCATCCAATCACTGAACGTCACTTTCGATCCTTCATTTGCATAACTATCTACAGTATCCCCCTGCTGGCCCAGGGTAAGAAGCTTCAGTACATAACAACCACCACCACCAATAACCTCCTCCCACAAGCACACTGAAAAGGCCATAGGATGTTAATCAGCCAAAGGCCTGGTTATAGAGAAATATTTTTGTAATACATACATATTGTTGCATACCTGGCATTTGTGGTATAGTAGAGAAGTGAGGCTCCTTCATGGATCACTGTTGTGGCAAAGGGGCTTTAATAACTCAGAGAAGCTATGAGCTATGCCATGCAGGGCCACCCAAGACGGACAGGTCGTAGTGGAGAGTTTTGACTAAATGTGATCCACCTGGAGCAGGAACCGGCAAGCCACTCCAGTATCCCTGCCAAGAAAACTCCATGGACAAAGACAACAGGTCAACATGAGTTTGAGCTACCAACGTGAGTTTGACCAAACTGCGGGAGGCAGTGGAAGACAGGAGTGCCTGGCGTGCTCTGGTCCGTGGGGTCACGAAGAGTCGGAAACGACTAAACAACAACAAAGAGAAGTGTGGAGGATCTTAACACACAGCCGCAGGGAAACATAATGTGCTGATACAAAAGAGTAACAAAAAAAATGTACATATGTTAGCCAAAATATGGACATAGTAACAAAAGAAGCTGCCTTAGACCAGTGTTTCCCAACCTTGTGCCTCCAGCTGTTTTTGGACTACAATTCCCATCATCCCTTGCCACTGGTCTTGCTAGTCAGGGATGATGGGAGTTGTAGTTCAAAAACAGCTGGAGGCACAAGGTTGGGAAACACTGCCTTAGACTGAGTTGGATCAATTGGTCCATCTAGTTCATTCCTGTCTGCACTGGCTGAGAGCCAGTGTGGTGTAGTGGTTAAGAGCAGTAGACTCGTAATCTGGGGAACCGGGTTCATGTCTTCGCTCCTCCACATGCAGCTGCTGGGTGACCTTGGGCCAGTCACACTTCTCTGAAGTCTCTCAGCCCCACACACCTCACAGAGTGTTTGTTGTGGGGGAGGAAGGGAAAGGAGAATGTTAGCCGCTTTGAGACTCCTTTGGGTAGTGATAAAGCGGGATATCAAATCCAAACTCTTCTCTTCTCTAACTCTCCATAATTCCGTAATTCTCTCCATGATTCCAAGCAGGTGAGATGCTGGAGATTGAATTCTGTTCTACCCCTTGAGCTATAACTTCCCCCCGCAGGACTTGCAATATAAGGATTGCATATAACCAGTAGTCAAGAAGCAAGGTGCAGTGCACCCAATTATGAGCGTTTGGCTTGCATCCTTGGCTCCTTGTGCCTTTGCATCACGTCTCTTCTGTGTACACAGAAAGACTGATACATGTCCAGTCCCCTCTTGTTGGACTCAAGTTATTATGCTGAATTTTGTTTGCAGTGGCCAGGTTGAGAAGTAGCAAATTCTACCTACAAACCAACTACATAGCGTTCTGAAAACTGGGTTGCTGTTAGCGTTTGGCCCAACTTTAAAAAGTGGGTGGTTGTCAGTATGGGGGTGAGTGGCAGAAGCTTTTTAGATACAATCACTGTACCTGTTAAACAGTTAAACTCCTAAACAGTGCCTCCTTCCTGGAATAAAGGGCTCAAGCAATTCTGCTGTGTTTCAATGGGGCTTTTATGTGGGAGCAGGGGTACATAATGAGCACCCTATTCAGAACAAGAGTTTGTGTCTGTGTAACAGCATGCGGGAAGGATAAAGGAGAGAGCTCATTCATGTGGAAAAATCAATTATGGGCCCAGCAAAGTGCTTCTGTTCCCTGGTGTGAAGGACTGTACTTGAGAGAGAGGGAAATCAAGAATGAGGCTTGTGCTCCAGTGTAGCTGCAAATGCTGAGAGATTCCATTTTACTCCTCTTCTGCCATATAACATCCCACCGCAACAGGGAAATTCAACATGCACCTGCCAAACACTTATTAGCATCCGCTTTCTTACTTGCTGTGTGATCTGTGCTTGCCAGTGAGTTGTTCAGTATAGAGCCCCTGCTCCCCTTTGAATTTCCCTTCAGTGTGGGGAAATGTTCAGAGTGTCAGAACAGAGTAAGGAGGAGGAGAAAGGCAGAGGTCACAAGGTGTAAGCTGAGCCTGGACAGAGTTACTTTCCGTCACCGCTGAGTAACTGCAAACACACCCTCCAGAAGACTGTCATTTCTCTCTAATCAAGAAGAATGGAAGTTGTCACTTCCAGGTAGCCTTCAGTCCTGACACATCCTCAGTTTAGGAAAGCAAACAATGGTGTGTGTGTTAATTACCTGCCGTTTTGGAACTATGTATTATCTTGTGCTGCAATGTATTTAGCCTCCCAGCAACCTATTTTTGCATATTTTTGCATATTACTCAGGTCAGGTCAAACTTTTATTGCTTATGGCCAAAGGCCTTTGCAAACGTCCAAACAGGCTCAAAAACAGACAAAGAATCACGTTTGCAATTGCAAATACTGTACTGAAAACACTACGTATATAAAATATAGTAAATATAACCCAGAACCAAGGGATTTTTTTAAAGCAATACAAGAAATATTTTTTTAAAAAACCTAATAGAATCATCATCAAATTATCATCAAATAAAATTATCATCAAATCTCTGAAAGCACTTATTCACAGAACCTAGCAGCAACCAACAAAACATGCATGCCACCTTGAGCAACTTCGCCTATAAGTTACTAAAAACTCAGTATCTGACAAAATCTATAATATCTTCTGGGATATGTGTGTGTTTGTTTGTAATTCCAATAAACCAGTATCCTGAAACTTGAAAAGGGGTCCCAAAGCATACTTGAGAGTGTGTTGGTTTAGCAGGGGCTTTGCGTTAATGTAAAGTTAAGGAGTCACCCGTCCATATGAAATCTTAGTGTATGGAATTCTGTGCTATGAAAATATTGTTCATATTATTTAGCAAATCACTGAAAACAGTCCAACAGGCAATTAACTATTTTGTATTTTTCAAAATATTTTAAATAAATAATTTTAAAATGGTTAATAGACTATTTATCTTTGCATTAAGCCAAGGTCAAGCAAACCACCCAAACAACAGACAAATAATACAACCTAACCTACACAGGGTTGATAGGAGTATAACCGGGAGAAAGGAGAACAATGTACATCACTTTGAGCTTTTTGCAGAAATGAGAAAAAGTTATACCCTACTGGAGGAAGTTAACTATAGTACTGTAACTCGTAGATATAAAATCACCACTAAAACCATTAGTGATTTATTGTAAATAACTGCAAGTAAAATTATTACTTATTTATTGCTGTATATACAGGACGATACTGTATGATCAAGCCATTGCTCACTTGTACAGAAATTTCTGGTTGCTCCCAGAATAATCTGGGGCAGCTGATGCACAGAAGGAATTAAAATAGACATTTTCTAAATGACTTTTAAAAGGGAAGAAACCTAAAGTTGTTTTTCAAGATACATAACAATCAGTTCTGGAACAACTTCCTAATTTTACAGCGCTTTCTTCCTTGACAAATAACTTGTACTGCCTTGTATAATTTATACATTTTTGAAAAGGGCTGAACTTGGCCCGGAAGAACAATGAGACAAGATGTTAGAATGTTTCCCAAGTTCCTTGAACTGAGTTAGTGATAACTGAGCTAGCTTGGTCAGAACAGGTGCATGTTTCCTTCACCTTTCTGTGCCAGTTCTCATTTATCTTCAACTTTGTGGCCTCTTAGTCTCTTCTAATCCTGTCTCTGCCAAACTGCATAGTTATTTCATGACTTGCATGAATGAAGGAGCCTAGTAGAAAGAGACCACCCATTATGCATTAATTTATGGACGAAATCCAGGATGTAAAACCAGGACTTGGGTAGAAAAAGGGCTATGACACTGAACCACTGTAGCTCCTGTAAAGAGGTCAGGGGGTGGGAGTGGGGAGAAACTATTCAATCTCTGCCAGGGTTTCATTCCCCCTGCTCCACCCCCACATATCCCACAATATTCTTCAGCTTCAAAACCATCAGCTGCGACAAAACCATCAGCTGCGACTACCCGCTCCCCCCCTCCAGATCCCTGCCACAGTTCCCAACAAGTTGGTTTATACTGCCACCCTGTGGCAAACTGTTTTTATCTCAAAGCAAACTGAAAATCAAGGCAGACAGACACTCTATACCTCGGCTTAAGAACTTAATTCGTTCTGGAGGTCCATTCTTAACCTGAAACTGTTCTTAACCTGAAGAACCACTTTAGCTAATGGGGCCTCCTGCTGCTGCTGTGCCGCCAGAGCACGATTTCTGTTCTCATCCTGGAGCAAAGTTCTTAACCCAAGGTACTATTTCTGGGTTAGCGGAGTCTGTAACCTGAAGCGTCTGTAACCTGAAGCGTCTCTAACCCGAGGTACCACTGTACTTAAAAGCAGCAAAAACCAGAAAGAGTTCTGGAGAGCTCAAAACCTTATGCAATAATTTGTGAAATATTGGCTAATAAGGGAGAAAATTTCTGCAATCGCCTGAGAAAAGTTGGAAAGTAATTATTGCATTTCTATTCCATGCTTCCACCAAAGAGCTTTGGGAGGGATAGATGGTGTCCTCTACAGATGGACAGATCCATCTATTTCTGGTCCTTGCCAATTTCACAAGTGTTGGTGAAATTCTTATGGCTTTCTAATGTTCTTAAGTTTATTCATAAGTGTGTTCCATTGCATTCCTGCATGTATGTGCAATTTAAATTTAAAGAAGAAATATAATTAAAGTACATTATTCCAACCTTTGGTCTCTGTTAAAAAACACAATTTTCCTCTCGGTTCCCTCACTCCCAGCTTTACTCAAACTTCTGCCATTGTTTTAAACCACCACTTTCCCTCGCTCGCTCCCATGCCATGGCTACTGCTGTTGTGCAACCTTGCCTTCACTTTTGCTCTCCTACCCCACTCTGCCATCATGCAAATCCAGAATTGTGATGAGACACTACAAATCCTCCAGTGCGGGCTGCATTCTGACTTTTTATGATACAGAGAGAGACTTTTTTGAACCAATTGCATCACAAAATGAATAGAACTGAAGATAATTTGATTTTGATGTACACATTAGCCCAGGAGATACATACCAGATCCGTTCACCTTGGAATTTAAGGAAATCAAATTCCTCAAGCATCCCTAGAGTTATAGGGGCAGGCAACCCAGGCCCAAAAGGCCCTGCACTAAGGAAGCACAGGCTATTTACTCAACCTCACTTGTAACTCACCACCACCACAAACATTATTTCATCTGAACCTCCCCATATAAAGGAGTTAGTACCTGAATTTGCTTATTTTTCTCTTCCATCATTTCTTTTTCTTTTTGTATCATGTCTTTTTGATGCTGTACATTAAATCCATGCAACATCATGCATCGTTTTACCCTGTTCCCTGCCTTACAGGCCTTTTCCCTGGCCTGGGAGGGCAAGGCCCTGACTGACTCCAACTACAAAAGCTACTGAACACACTCTTAGGCTGTGGTATTGTTTAAGGTGGTTAGTTGGCATTTTTTGAGGGTTTTTCTTTTTTTGTAAGTTAATGATATTGATGTCCGTATCATTATTTTGAGATCTTACTATTTATGTGGAAATTGCTTCAATTTGGTTGTGTACTTTTTATGTGTTTTATTTATTGTTTATTACTTTTTATGTTTGGGACTGTGCAAATCTTGTCATGTTGTAAGCCACCTTGAGCACAGTTTTAACAATGGAAAGGCGGCATACAAATAAAATGATGACGATAAATGGGGGAAATAGTAACAGCAGAGGTACAACCTTGAACTGCTACACCAGCAATAGCCATTATCGCCAAATGTAGCATAGCACTGAGAGAAAGAGGGACATGCAGAAGGAGAAAAAGGGACAACACACACCTCCACATGAGGTGTCCGGAAGCGGAATTGTGGGACTCCATTGGTTTCCTTGATGCTTTCTTTGGATTTCTTGGATGATGATCAGTGGATGAATAAGCCTGCATTTCACAGAGGAGGTCTATTCTTAATTGATCGTATCAAGGAGCCAATCAGAGTGGGCGAAATTGTGGTCTTTAGCAGGGGTCAGCAAACTTGGGGGGGCAGTCCACTGTCCCTCAGACCTTGTAGGGGGCTGGACTATTTTTTTGGGGGGTGAACGAATTCCTATGCCCCACAAATAACCCAGAGATGCATTTTAAATAAAAGCACATGTTCTACTCATGTAAAAACACCAGGCAGGCCCCACAAATAACCCAGAGATGCATTTTAAATAAAAGGACACATTCTACTTATGTAAAAACACGCTGATTCCCGGACCGTCTGCAGGCCGGATTTAGAAGGCGATTGGGCCAGATCCGGCCCCCGGGCCTTAGTTTGCCTATCCATGGTCTTTAGGATAGAAGGGAGCAGCAGCTTAGCAACCCCTGCCGGTGCCTGGGGCAGAGCAGCACTCTCCCCCCCCCCCGGGCCACCCAGTGCGGACTGCCCCTGCCCTTGGCTAGCTACGCTACTGGAAGGAAGGGCAATTCCAATAGCTCATCGGGCTTTGAAAATTCATGAAAAACAAAACGGAGACATCAACTTATTGACAAAGAGTGATAATAACGCTATTGAGGACAGAGGCTTGTACAAGCAAGGCCAGCACTGGGTGGAGAAGAAAGACGTAGTGGGGTGAGCAAGAGGATTTGTGGCATACATTGCAACAGTGACCACTGTCCTCTTTCTACTGGGCTTGTTTATGCTATAGTGCACTGAGAGTAGCCTGCAACCCAGGGAGGCCAGCTGGAGATGTCGTTTACTCTGAGTAGACAGTGAGGTGAGACGTATGCACATTTCACTGCTTCTTAACCAAGCTCAGTTTGGCTTTTGTTTTTGTTTTTCTACAGCAGTGTAACAGCAGAGTTGACCTCAGTATTTTCAACAGTTTGTCACATTTTAGCACTTTTGTACATCAGTGAATTTTTATATTAAAAGATTTAAGAAAAAACAACACACCTCTACCGTTAGGATATTCCAGCATCCCAACATCTACATCTACAACCATTTTGGCTGCCATTCCACCTAATTTCTACAGGACCAGGCAACCAGCAATTATAGTGTTTTATTGCAGCCCTTGTGGGCCACGATATACAACTGCTGGGATTCATTTAGCTTGGTCGGTAGGTCACCATTTTTGTAGGCCTGGAGCATATTAATAACTGCAAGAGAACTCTAAGCATGGGATGCGGGTGGCGCTGTGGGTTAAACCACAGAGCCTAGGGCTTGCCGATCAGAAGGTCGGCGGTTCGAATCCCCGTGACGGGGTGAGCTCCCGTTGCTTGGTCCCTGTTCCTGCCAACCTAGCAGTTCGAAAGCATGTCAAAGTGCAAGTAGATAAATAGGTACCGCTTCGGTGGGAAGGTAAATGGCGTTTCTGTGTGCTGCTCTGGTTTCACCAGAAGCAGCTTAGTCATGCTGGCCACATGACCCGGAAGCTGTATGCCGGCTCCCTTGGCCAATAAAGCGCCGCAACCCCAGAGTCGTCCGTGACTGGACCTAATGGTCAGGGGTCCCTTTACTTTAACTCTAAGCACAGTATCTATGAAACAGTGGCATACGGTGACATTTTTCATAGGGGAACAGTTAGGGCCAGAGGTACCGGCATGTGAGGGCGATGGAGGGGGGTGGCACATGTGGACACCACACCTCCCTCCCTAAGCCAGGCAGAAGCTTCCTGGGAAGGAGGCGCTAAGCTTTAATATTTTAATACTCTTAATTTACCAGGAACATTTAGGGGACAAGCCTAGTCCCCCTAGTCCACTGACCGCACACCACTGCTATGAAACTAAGCAAACTCTTGAAATCACCTACACATTTCTGTTCAAGAGCTATTTTTTAAGTCTACTGTTCTGTTGTAGCTATTTCTAATACTCTTGCTCATGGTTACATCTCATAGGAATTCAGCTGTTCCCTGCTCCCCACCCGCCAAGACACAGCTGTGGGTCTTCCTCCTTACTGTCATTATATTATTTTACCAAACTTAGCCCATGGAGTCCATAGGCTATTATGCAAAAATAAAAATATTACTTTACTGCTCTCTTATCTTGCCACACGGATGTTTTCATGATCTTTTCTGTTGTGGCAATTTTACCTTTGAAAATTGGTTTCTCCACTTCACTATGGCAGGGCCTAAAGGATATTTTGTTTATAAACTTCCCTTCTCCATCCATTCTTTCCCAGAGGGGCACCACGCTCCCTTGCTAACAGCTTTGCAACTGCTCTTGCATCAGTTCAGCAAACTAAGTCTGTACTCCTATTGACAGAATGTGATGAAATTGCTGGTGCTTCTGATGCAAGGCCTTAGGCCCTTGGTGGCCAACGGCATCAATCCGCTGTTTCAATGGTTGCAGCTGAGCCTGGTTTGGTACAAGTTAATGGCACAGATAAAGGCACTCCCAGGGACCTTTCACTTCTCATTAACAAGCTTGCTGCCTTGTTACTGGCCCTTCTGTGTGCCTTTAACAGCAGGCAGACACACAGAGAGATGAAGCTTTTCCTACCATTTATCTCCCGGCCAGGAAAAGCTGTATTTTTCCCCTGACAGCAGAGTGCCAGTTCCCCTTAGCAACAACAGTCTCTCTGCAGCAGAAAAGATGCTGTGAATGTGGTTCCAGAATGGCAGGATCCATACATATGAAATGCCAAATGCAATGCCTTTAGTGTTTGCAACAGGTTCAGTCAGCAAAGCCTCTACTATTCCATCTTTATTCATTTTTACTTATTTCAGAGCTGGGGTTGGGCTTTCGAGGGACACTGCGCCTCCTCACATTGCCATCATGGGCAACTGACCCTTTTGACTTCCTGTAAATAAATCTTTGGCTGTCTCACCTTCCGTCAGGAAAAATCCTATACAAAGTGGGGAAGGATAAATTTACTAATCCCCATATTGGTCTTGTTCTCACCTTGGTATCAAGATAATACCATCATTCCTGGTTCCCGGGCCAATTAGACTTCAGCAAGCCCTGAATGACATAAGGCACCAGAGCAGAGCAACTACACCTCTGTTAAATAACAAACAACATTAGCATTTAAATTGAGATTGCCCAGGAGACAGGCAGCCCAGTCAGAATACACAAACAGTTCCTAGAAGGGCCTGTTCAGGAGAAAGGTATGATTGTGTGAGAAGTAATTAATAAAAAGCTAAGCATACAGACATACAGGTTAAGCTCCTCAAAAGCAGTTGGGATACTGTAGAAAAAAGCCTGGAGAAACAAACTGAGGATCATTGCAATTAAATATTAAATTAGCATAAACCTCCCAGTGCTTAGATTTTTGGCAACCTTCTTCTACTTCAGGGAAGTTCTATGGCCAATGCTCACAGATGATGGGAAGACATACTCTGTCCATCATTAGCTAAAGAGCTATAGGTTTCCTGATCTACTTGCAGTGTCTACCCTACCTCTGTCATGAAAGAAGAAGGCTGCTCTTTGGTTAAAGAGGGGAGGGACAAGAGTGAGCAGTTAATGCTGAACACCCTCTGCAGGCAGAAAATAGCCTACACCCTTCCAGGGGTTTATGCACACTCCTCCAAATTCTCTGACTACCCTCCCCTTCAAATATCAACTTGTTAGATGCATAATTGTTTTTATCTTAACTTTAAAAAAAATAATATTGATCCAAACAAAGCCCCTTCTGGCGGTTCCCTCGCTGCGAGAAGCCAAGTTACAGGGAACCAGGCAGAGGGCCTTCTCGGTAGTGGCGCCCGCCCTGTGGAATGCCCTCCCACCAGATGTCAAAGAGAACAACAACTACCAGACTTTTAGAAGACATCTGAAGGCAGCCCTGTTTAGGGAAGCTTTTAATGTTTGATGCATTACGGTATTTTAATATTTTGTTGGAAGCCACCCAGAGTGGCTGGGGAAGCCCAGCCAGATGGGCGGGGTATAAATAAATTATTATTATTATTATTATTATTATTATTATTATTATTATTATTATTATACAAGTCAGGCTTTGGTTCCATCTGGCTCATTATTGCCTGCACTGACTGGCAGAGGCTTTCCAGGGTTCCAAACAAGGAACATCCCCAGCCCTGTCTGGGAGTGATCATGGGACCTTCTGCAGATGCTCTACCAATGAGCTACAGTCCTTCCCCTAAAGAACAATAGTGGGAATCAGTATATGGCTGAAGGGAGAAGGAAGGGTTAATCTCAATACTATCTGTACATAGTGA